>LKNJ01003662.1:0-41302 GCA_002120245.1 Maccullochella peelii
ATATGGCGCTATATAAATAAAACTGAATTGAATTGAATTTAAAAGACTCTTCAACACCAGAAGACTGTGAGGATTTTGAGAACACCTGTGGATGTTCTCTGTGTAGAAGTGCTTTAGGCTCTTACCTCTCGGTTGCTCTGGAAGTCTGGATGGTTCCGTTTGGGGTTGGAGAGCTGCAGCACTCGCAGTGTGATCACAGCAGTTTTCACTTTGGAATCAACGTGCCAAATGGGACAGTTGTTCTCACACTGGGGTGTGTGAGGAGGCCTGGGAGACCAACAGAAACACCTTTAAACATACTGCTAGAAAGAAGCATGTTAAGTCAAGTGAACTCTTATTGAGCTGGATTTGTCTTAAATACATGAATTACTTTTTTCTCATGATATTAAAACCCATTTTTATAGACTTGCTTGTCTAAAAAGACAAAGCATTGCTTTTATTTGTATTTATTTATAATCAATTTTGTCTTGCTTTTGTCTGGCCTTACTGTTTGGCTGTTACTGTTATATATTATTATTATATTATCATTATATTATGATTTTTTCTTGTAAAATGGTGACTTTTTCATCAAAATCTCATCTGTTTTTCTCCACTAACAACATTACTCTGTGGTAAATATTCTAAACGTAAGGCCAACTTACTCATCCTGGAGCTTTCAACCGAATCCCACAGAGTGTTTAGAATATTAGCCGCAGATAGGGCGTCCCTGTGGCATGGTGGTTAAGATACATACCATGTGACTACAGAATTCCTGGTTTGTATTTCTCACATGTCATACCCCCTCTCTCCCACTATATAATAAAGGCCAAAAAAAAAAAAAAGAATATTTACGACAGATATGTGTCCCCAAGGTTGAGAATGAATATCAACGCTCAACATTTTGAACAGGTTTGGACATTTGTTTTCAAGAAAAACAAGACTTCAAAACCTAATACCAGATGACACCAAACTACTGCCTTTCTAAGATGTATTTTCATCAAAAATAATGATCATGCAAAAATAAAACTGACCCAGAATTCTCAGAGATCAGTTCAAACTGTCTGTAACAGAGCCATTGACCAAGGAAGGGCTGGTTGTCAGCATTTGAGTTTATAATTTGACTAATTGGTAAGGACACATCTTATAAATACTTAAAAATGATTAGCAACCCAGAAAAGAGTTGGTTGTGCAGGGGCATTGAAACAGCTATTGGTGCCATGTCTACTATTTAAGTCCGCAAAGCAAATATTCGTTTTGTGTATTGAAGTCAGAATGTAAACCCTGCGTGTATGAATCTCTCTTCATGCCCAACAACGTGCTCTGCTGCTGTGTTCAGGATTTATAAAAAGACTTCCGCGGCTGTCTGCGAGCGTCCCAGGGGTCCTGAACTTTGGACAATAAGCTCTATTGTCTCCGCTCCTGGCTCTCCCACTGTCTGACACTGAAATAACAGATGTCCAAACGCTGGCTTCCTCACACAGCGTGGAAACGTTAGTATTGGACCGGAGCCTCTGCTTGGCCGTCTCATTTTTCACTATATGATATGTTAGATTCTGCTGCAATTAAATTCTAGACTTTGGTTCGAATGTGGACCCCCCACCCGAGGGAGAATTAAAGCTTTGGAGTCACAAATCTGCCAAAAAACAGTGACATGGCGGTCAAGCCCGATCATTAACCGTATCTACTGAATTATGTGGGCGGCAGCCGAGTTTATAAAGTCAATCAGCTGTTCACAGACTGTGCTGCACAAGCGCTTAAGACCTACACTGATTTGGTGATTTGCAAAAGATGTCTAAATCACAACTACAAAACTCTGTAAAGAAATGTTTTTTAGATATCTAAAGTTATTGAAAAGGACTAAATCCATTCCAATATGAAGCACATCCTAACTCTACTTTGAAATACTGTACAGTGCACCCACTTAAAGGAAGTTCAAACAACAGTTATGGGGCACCCTTGTGGCTTAGGGGTTAAGACAGTGAGCATGAATCACAACATCCTGGGGTCGAGTCTGGCCAGGAACCCTTGTTACATCCCCACCTCCTCGTTTCCTGTCAAAACAGATTTACTGTAACGATAGTGAATGTGCTCTTAGGTATCAGTTTCAGTGATGATTTCCAAAGAAAATCAATGCTTACTGGGCTCCAAAAGCTGCCACCAAGATAACGGGCTTCCACATAACCTTAAACACCTGAACACTCATGGTTTGTTTGGTTCAGCTCCACTTGTCCTCACTTTCCTGGTTATGTTTGATGTCTAATGAGGGTTTTTTTTTTTTTTTACCCCGCTTCCCGGGAGCTGCAGCTCCTGGTTTTGGGTGTTGACAAGCAGACAATGTGCTTGTACTGGGACGCCCTGGAAGAAGGACACTGGGTCTTCCTGAAGAAGCTCGCCTCCTCCTCCTTCCTGCAGGAAAATGGAAGCTATTACCACATCCATTATATGTTGTGTTGTGTGTCTCGGACAAAAGAATGTCTTGAGCCAGTATGAAGGAGGGGGGGGGGGGGTGCAACAATGGATAAGTCTCGTGACTGACGGAGGTACGGGTGGAAAATCATCTGCTCATCACATCACACTTAGTCGAGACAGCGGGATAACGCATAACCGAGGTCAAATGACCGTTTCATTTTGACTCATTGTTTTGCTCTTAAAGCAAATATGAAGTCAAATGTTTAAGGAATGTATCGTCTCTGCAAAATCAATGTGAGGATTTTCTGCTTTTCTCTATTTTTTGATCATTGCAAATCGAGTATCTTTGGGTTTTGCACTGTTGGTCGGACACAACAAACAATTTGAAGATGGGGGCTTTAAGAGCCTGCAATGGGCATTTTTCACTATTTTCACTATTTTATAGACCAAAAGATCAATTAATTACAGGGTAACTCTACCCTCAGATTCAGCTAGAACCCTCTCACCCAGCCTCGTGGCTACGTAGAGTGTGGGTCAGGAGACACGGGGGAGACTGACTGACACTGATTAGAGTCTTTTTTTATATAAATTTCCTGACGTAGACAGGTCCCAACCGGCTGACTCTATGTCAGCATTGGCCTCGCAGGCTCAGGGCTGATATTAAACAGTAGATGGTGTGTTTTTTCAAACATTTTCAACCCATGAAATGCAGTGACTGTACTGTAATGTGTTTCATCACAGTACAGTCATGTATAAACGAGAGTAGCCATAGCTTATATTTTGCCACACTATTGATACTGAGGGATTACACCAGTGAATTTTGATTTTATTATTAAAACTATTGGAGCAGGACCAGACAGTCTGCCAGGTAATCCGATTAGAAATGAACAAAATGGACTAGACTTCTTGACTGCAGAGTAATGTGATTAGATGTGGGACAGCAGTGTAATTATCAGGCCTCAGAATACATTTATCACAATCTAAGTTTAGTATGCAACTAATCAATGTGAAACAAGCTGATATATACATACTGTATGTATTCAGCAGTCTAAATGTATGGAGTCATAGGAGTGCCATAAAAAAGAATAAATCTGGGAAAGAATAAGATAATATAAAGGAAATATAAAATATAAAGAGAAATAAATAAAAGAATAAATAAATGTGGCTATATAAAGACAAATAATTATTTTTCCTTTTGCTTTTCCCCTATTGCTTTTGCTATTCCTTGAAGGGCCAAGCTGTCAATCAACTGGCTTTAGGCTTTCCTGCCCAGGCTGAGTAATCAATTCATGCACACATGAATCCTGCTGTGGCGAGAGTTTTTTAGCGCGGACAACAGGAAGTAGACACAATGCAAGGGCTGGATGCCAACCGCCGTAAAACGAAGACGACACGATGCGGATTTGTGCATGCGCAGTATAAACGTGGTAGCGGTTTGAATCGGGGCAGGAAGAAAAGGATTTGCTTCCTAATGTGTGCGCCAGTGTTCCGGCCATTATCTGTTCATCTGCATGGAGAGGTCTATTTGCTGAGACCTTTTTTCCTACATGCCATAATCTGCAACAGTGGCAACGGATGTCATGTATGTCAGTGTCTGTATTAGTCAGCGCAGACATTTGCCCAAGACTCTCCATGACATCTTCCACCATCCTCAAAACATAGTCTGGTTTGAAATGTTCCTCCACATACTGAGCAAGTGTTAAAAGAACTTGTTTGCACACCTCTCCTTACATCTTGCTCCGCTTCTGCCACGTTCACACTGCGCATGCGCAAGTCCACATCGTGTCTACTTCCTGTTGTCTGCGTTATAAAGCTCTTGCCACAGCAGGATTCATGTGTGCATGAATTGATTACTCAGCCTGGGCAGGAAGGCCCGCCCAAAGCCAGTTGATTGACAGCTTGGCCCTTCAAAGAATAGCAAAAGCAATAAGGGAAAGGTAATAAGAGAAAAGCAAGAACAAAAATAATTATTTTTCTTTATATTTCCACATTTATTGTCTTATTCTTTCCAAGATGTATTCTTTTTTTATGGCACTCCTATGACTCCATATGAATCAACAGTATCTTCTCACCGCTCTTCTATGCTGTGAATCTCTCATGAACTTCCTGCTTCGAACCAAACCAGCAGGTGACTGCGGTCATCTTCACTTACAATAAATGATTTTTATTGTTCTGGGAGCTTCACTTCCTGTGTGGGCTTCTGATTGAATTTCACATCATGTTACTGCACTTTTAATCTGACAGCTGAGGCGGGGAAGCAACAAACAATATCAAAATAAAAGCCCCTGTAGCTGCAACTAGCATCTCAGCTTCTGGTCCACTAATTGAGCCTGACAGCTCTCAGGGGGAGGGGGGTCATTACTTCTGATCGGGATGCAACTGGCATCAGTCCTGAACATCACTTTGCAATTTGCATTTCCTGAACCTGAACTCTGTGCCAAAGAGCATGAAGTCATTACCCTTCAGCTTTGCAAACATTTTCTCCAATATGTCGATGCAGCACAACACAAAAAGCCTGTGTACAGTCCTCTGGAGCATGAACACACACAGCCCTCCCCCTCATGCCTTTTTGATGGAGTCATCAATAATGTTCGGGGTGCAGACAGGCTACAGTTACCTCCGGTGGTCCTCCCTTGCTGAGAAGTCTCTTTTGTGCCTGGCTAGGTATTGGATCCTGGCACTTGGAGCGGCTCCGAGTGCTGAAGCGGAGACGGGCCATATTGGCTCCTGTTTGCCCCAGCTCAGCTTCTCACTGATCAATGAAAAGATGAAAAGTTTCCAAAGAGGAGCTGCGACGATGAAAGTCTTGGTGTAGAAGCAGAATAAATATTTTCCAAGCGGCCGATTACCAAACTATTTTCAATCAAATGTGACCTCTGTTCATTTTTCCATTGTTTTGCCCTTTTAACCACACGTTCAAAGCGTGCCAGACATCTGTCTTTAATTGTGCAGTTTAGAGAAATTGCACTCAAGGAAGGAAACACTGACCACAGAGGCTCCTGAATTCTTGGAGTCAATTCCACACTAGATCAATGAACAAACAGGCAGTTTCATTTGATGTAACAGCTGGAACAGAAGTGTAAAAACCAAACATGTAACGGGCAGAGGTCACTGTGATACTTCTTGTGGTATTAGGACAGTTTTGTTTGTTTTCACATGTAAGAAAGAATCCAGTTTTAATCAAGAGGAAACATTGTGTATAACTCAGCTACTAACCAAGGAGTCGTGGCCCAAACAGTTTTTGAGGTTTTGTGCTGCGCCAGGTCCAAGATTCTGCCAAACAAACACAACATAACACAAATCAGCAGTAAATACGAGTGTAATTCAGAGACTTTGGGCCCCAGGGGGAACGTGCAATCACTCGGTGGGTTTCCTGTCTCTGTTGAGGGTTTTTCTTCTTTCTGGCAGAGCTGCGACATCCAAAAACACTCTTGAGTTAAAAAGTTGGCCTCAAACTCTAAACCTCATTGTGGTCACTAATCCAACTCAAAGACACAACTGTCAAAGTGAATCTGTGATTTTCATGAGGTTTTTCATTTTGCAGGACTGACTGAAAGAGAAAAGTTTAGATTTTTGGCTTAGGCTTTTAGACTCTTCCTTTATTGGTAGGTGTATGCAGTGGTTACATTTGGCTGGGGCTGTAGCGGAGCACAGGGCAGCACATTCCAATGTAGGCAATTCATTTCTAATATCATTCTACAAATTAGCATATGCAAATGTAGACTCAAGAACGCTCGCAACATTTCTTTGACAGAGACAATGCTAGTTGCTAAGCAACCAAGATGCATCTCCAACCACGAGAAAAAATAATAGAATCGTATGGCCGAAATAGGTAAATATTATCATATTTTCTTTGCCTTTTGTGTAATTTATTTGAAATAAAATTAGACACTTCTAGGAAAAGTGAGCAACAGCATTGTATTTTTTACTTGAAAACGTTCAAAATTGCCGTATAGTGTAATGACTGAGAGCCCCCCACATAAAAAATCCCAATTTAAACCCTGGGTATAAGGACATAGTATGAATATATATAGGTAACATTTCACAGTAATATATAAAAATAAAATAACACAGTTATAACACATTATAATGTAAGTATAAGCAGACACTATTATACTACTATTATTACAACTACTATAGTGTCATTCATCATGTTTATATACCAACATCCAGTCATGGATGCTTCACAGTAGGAGTTTAAGTTGTTAACAACTATATCAAATATTTATACCATATACAGTATATGCTTATAACTAAAATACAGTGTGTTATAAAACACCTACTAAATGTTTACATACTGCTTATGAATGGGGGGGGTTCAAATAAAGTGTTAACAAAAAAGGTAAGAAACAGAAATAAAGTAAGTAGAACTGCTTATTCATTATTTTTGCTATTTCAATTGTTAATTTATTACTTTTAACTATAACTAACTATACGTGTATAGTGTTATACATACAGTACAGTAAATACACTATGAAATATATAGGAATGACAAGTAAATAAACAAATGAGCAAACAAGCACTCTTATTTATTATCTTATATCAAACTTATGAAGATGGGTGAACTTTTTGATGAAGTATGAAAAAGAAAGAAATGAATAAAAATGATGTTACTTCACCTGTTTGATGGACCAAATCTGGACTGAATCCCTGCAAGAATCAACAAGTTAGACTGAAAATATTCGACTACACATATTTGAAGGATGTTGCACATAAACATTGGTATGCTTACCTTGTTTTCCAGCCACCATCTCAACTTGCAGCAGCAGGCGGCTGGATGTGTCGGCTTGCTGCCTGTTGATGGTGTCTCCTACGGTTGCTACAGAGTCAAGAGTCCTTAGCAACCAACTCCACACCTGAGGACTCCTTGAAACTAGAGTGCGCACACTCAACCCATCCATCTTGCTGTCTCAAGACTCCCGAGGAAGGATGTTAAAAAGAAACCGATACATTGAGGTCATCGGTGAGGGCGGCTGCTGCTGCACTATCTCTGGAGATCCACTGTGTTGGATCAGATTCCAAGATATAAAAGATATAAAGCTGCTTTGATGGCCGGACGGCAGAGAGATGGTCAGGTGCTATGTTAGGACAAGGCTTTTTCCTCACGAGATGCCTGTCCGCATTCCCAGATAAGCTGTTATTAGTAGTTTAATACCCATACATGTGGTGCCGTAGGGTGTCCTGATGGGCAGAGAGACTGTCCTGTATGTGGAAGGTCATGAGTTCAACTCTCACAATTACAATGAAAGCACAACAAGTCACACCAAATCAATTTAATGGAAACAATTTATTTAAGTGTGGAAAAGACTGTATCAAAGTGGGAGGAATCTGTTCACACAACATTGGATGTTGGTGTTAGTATTGGAAAAAGCTATGAAAATTTGGATGAAATTTTAAAAAAAAGTGCTTTTTGAAACCTTTACATTCCTCAAAAAAGGTAGATGTGAACAACAATGTAGTTCACCTTCATCTCAACAGATTTCACCAAATAAAACAGTATTAAGACAAAATAACAAGGAGCAGGTAGCTGTGTGCAGATATCTCTCTGAGCAGCAAAAACACAAATCCAAAAGACAACTAGAAAAAAAATCTGGCGTATATTCCTTTTCAGTTATTTTTTAAGATAAAGAAAAAACACTTATCGAAGTACGTAACAATGAACTTGTGTCATAAAAGCAATAATGTTTTTAAAGCTGTAATCCAACAATGACACTCCTGCAGTACCAAAGTTATTGGGTAATGTTAACGTGTCTGATCATTCAATAACAAAGTGACAATAAAACAAACAGTCCTCGGTATCCACCCTACGTGCTTCATTCAACAACTGTTTTATTTAGACATTAAATACTTGTGGTGTCCTGTTGAAATTAGCAGTTTAAATATTAACGGCACATCAAAAAGCTTGTCAACAGGTCCCACAAGTATTAACGCCTCCTCCTTCTCAAAGCTGTGACGGTCAAGTTTGCTTTTTGGCGGCCCCAAATGGCAGAAGAAGGTCACTGTTTGAAAAATGAAAATTGAAATACCCAGAAATCATGTCACATACCATCAGTGACCTGAATACAGCAGTCTCCTTTTTTCTGTTTCGCTTCACAAAGTGGACGAGTGAATGTAACAGATCTTCAGCAGCAGGGTTTGGAGCCTCACTCTGTACTGTGAGTTGATATAATGAGGTTTATTTTCTCATGAAACTCTTGCCCAGTGCAGCTGTAAGTCTTTATGTCAAGGTATTAGATATTCTGGGGATCACAACACACGAAGAACATTATGATACGGTCCAAATTAGAAAGAAGATGGTTTTGTACCGTCTGACAATCTGCACTGAAACCTGAAGGCAGCAGCGGAACTGTTTCTAGCTCGTGTATCATCTACACAGTGCTAAATGAGAGGAGGAGGAAGAAGAAGAAGTAACAGTCACCAGTAACAGTCTTGTCAAGTGAAACATGTATGGCTCTATTGGCGAAACTCATAACCTGCTTAGATGAAAAGAAAAGAAATCTTTGGTGAAGATAAAATAAAATAAAACATTCATTAATTATAAAGACCTTTTACTATACCAAAACAACAATTAAGTTTTATTTTTCTCATAAATAAATAGAAGAGGTGCAGCCAACCTGGTGTAGTGAAAACAGTTAAATGGAAAGGTGCAAAGAACCTTTTAAACGTGATCAAAAACACAGGACTAAGTGACCGACGGACCGAGACCGGAGTGTCCTATCTGCCGTCACAAACCATCTGGATGATCAGGTCCCGAGCGTCCTGAACGCCTGAGCTGAGCTCCGCCTCTCCCTTCTTCACATGGGTGCCGATGAGGAACAACCTGCGGTCTCCGACCTCGGACAGAGACAGAGCGTCATGGAGGTCAGTAATGGTGCAGGCTCCTGGAAGGTCCTGGAAACAAGAGCCAAACATGAGGGGGATACCTGGATGGAGATGGATCTCAAACCACCCCCCTTCATCAGAGAATAGTTGCTCTGGAGTTTAACTTTTCAGACTGTGGACAGGACGGACTCCAGGGAAAACAGCAGCTACCTTCTGAGTATTTTCGGATTATGTAAGTAAAGAATCCTCTTTTCCTCTCTTTCAAACTTGGACTTGGACTCCAAAAGCCTGCTCATTTTTGTCTGAACATTAGGCGTTCCTACAAACCGAAATCCACAGAGGTTTATTATCAGCTTTTGTTGGAATAAAAGGCAGAATTATTACGATGTTGAATGTAAAATATTTTCCTATTGAATCAGAACCAGAACCAGGTTCAACAGGTTTTCACATACAAGGAACTTGCATTGATATTTTGGAGCCTCACAATAAACATAGTAAGAGAGAAGAAAAAACAAGCACTACAAAAGTCAAGAATCATCAATCCATTATCTATACCGCTTATTGTCAAAGAGGCGGGGTACACCCTGGACTGGTCGCCAGTCAGTCACAGGGCTGACACATAGAGACAGACAGACAAACATTCACACTCACAGTCATACCTACGGGCAATTTAGAGTCATCAATTAACCTAGCCTGCGTGTCTTTGGATGGTGGGAGGAAGCCGGAGTACCCGGAGAGAACCCACGCGGACACGGGGAGAACATACAAACTGACCAGCTGACCGGTGGGATCGAACTGAGAACCCTCTTGCTGTGAGGCGACAGTGCTAACCACTGCACCACTGTGCTGGAATCATCAATATAAAATAGAAATTTACAATCACAAAAATATGTGAAAATATATCTGTTTTTAAAATGAAAAGAGCTGTGCAGCTGTACTGACACAGTTCAGTTCTGATAACGCGAAGGGTGTGTGTATGTTTGAATACCAAATAGTTTAATTTCTGTTGATGAGTAACCTCACAAAAACTAAACAGAATTCTCTTATGCCAACAGTGTAATAAAACACACAGACCTCAGACAGAAAACCTCAAATAATCTGATTTTCAGAACAGTTTGTAGCAGAACAGCTCGTGTAAAAATGCAAGTCTGAACTTTTAAACCACTCAGACAGTTGGAGTTTTCTCCAACTGTCTGCAATGCTACTTTGATTTTTTTTTTTTTATCACCGCTCACATGACAACTCAGCAACCTTCTGTTTACCAATCACAACTGAAATACTAAAACTGAACATAAACTACAAAAATTTCATAGAAGCCCAATCAAAAATTACTTTTTGACCATATATATATAATAAAAGTACATTCATTTATCTATAATGGAATTAAAGCCACTATGTGTATGATTTTTACGAGATGGTAGCATATGTTTAATTATTCTCTCTTCTGGCAATCAGGAATTTTAAAATCCTACGGTGTCTTTCAATAATTAGATCTCTTACAGTGTTTGACTTACAGATGGTGTTACACCGTGTATACACAGGAGGAGGCGTGAGCAGCAGCAGCTTCAGTGCTCCATCTGTGTCTACACAGGATGCACTCAGGAAGAGTACTGAGTGTAGGTCACCTGTGTTTTAGCTGCGCTCAGAGCCCCACACACAATCACTGTGACCGTAGTTACGCACGGAAGATGATAGATTTGAAGAGCAAAAATATTCTTTGTGTGCGTAGTGGAAGTGAAATGCGAGCTGTTCCGTCAGACACGCGTGACACCAACGACCGAAAATCCTCCTCCTGTGTTGGCACGCCGCTACTCCTTGTATGTAATACATGTCATCAATTTGGGAGTGATAGCAGGTTACAATCATGTGTTTGAAATTGTAGTTGTGATGCTGCGACTTACATTTGGATCACAGACTTTTACAAATTTCTGCACTGAAACAATGAAATCCCATCGTAGCATTAGAGCTGAGCCGATTAGTCATTAATCAGCAACTATGTTGATAGTCAATTAATTGTTAAGTCGTCTTTTTTTTTTTTTTAAGCAAAAAAGCCAAGAATTCACTGGCTACAGCTTTTGTTCTGGTTCTAAATGTGAATGTTGGCTGGTTTTCTATAATAACAAACTGAATATATTTGGGTTATTGAGTTTGATTGGACGTCAGTTTAGACACTGGGAAACTGTGATGGACATTTTTTCCCTTTTTTTTTTGTCATTTTAAGTAATTGAGAAAGGAATCATCACATTAATCAGTAACAAAAATAATGGTTGCTTGCAGCCCATCTGCATTAAAAGTCTCTAATTATAAACTGTGCAAGGTTCTTCGAGGACGAGAGGCCTGCAGGCTTTTGTTGAACAGTTTGGAGTGTTTTTTCTGTCATGCTCACCTGTTTGTTGGCCAGTACCATTAAAGGCAGGCGGGGGTCAGAGGCCAGCAGCTCATGTAAATGCATCTTAGCGAGGGGGAAGAGCTGTGGGCTGGAGGAGTCCACCACGAACACCAGCACAAGAGCCCTGGGCATGTACTTCTGCCAGTATGGCCGCAGCTCCTCTTTACCTCCAACTGACAGACAGACAGACGACTGTGACACCGACTCACTGCTCAAACTCACTGACTGACTTGAAGCAGAATAAGAGTTCGGACTTACTTTCCAGGAACTCGATGTGCAGGTCCTCTCTGCTGATGGAGACGGCATTCAAGCCCTGCGTCGGCTGCATGTCCTGCTCCAGGCTGCCGGTGGCCAAGCATTGCAGCAGGCTGGTCTTACCGGCTCCATCCAGACCCAGAACCAGCACCTGAGTCCCTGCTGACTCCGCTGGCCTGGGCTGCAGCACACACAGACCAGTACACATCAGATTAGATTTGATACACGAGTTTCTGTACTGATACCTAAAAGATACTTATTCGATACCTAATGCTGAGGAATGTAGACATGTTTTTCTATAAAACCTTTTTTTTCTGGACACAGGACACAGACTAAAGCATTGTCTAAAAATATCAAAATTACAATTTATATCAGTAATTTGATCAAAAAATAGGTAAACAATACTAAGAATCAATTTTTCACTATTGTCTGACATTTGATAGATCAAACAATTAAATTGATTCATCAATCGATTCATCAAGAAAATGATCCGCAGATTAATCGATAATGAAAAGGGTTGTTAGTTTTATTGTATTGTTAGTAGTTATCAATAAATTTGCATATTATTTCCACGATCAATCAATTAATTAATTGCTTGATTTATATATGATTTATTCCCAGCTTTTGGTACTTGATAATCTTTAATACTCTGATATAGACAAATTCCTTACTCAGTAATAATTCCCCCCAGCTGATACAAAAATACATTTCCAAAATGCTGATGTGACACAGACACTGAGTGTTCATAAGAAACAAAAAACAAATCTCTAATGGACTGGCTATACATTTAAATATTATTGCTAATGTATGTTTATTTTGGGGCTGCAGCTAACCATCATTTCATTATAAATGATGACTATTTTGTCAATTAATTGATCTGGTCTTTTGGTCTATAAAATGTCAGAAAATTGTGAAAAATATCTATCACAGTTACACAGAAACCACAGTGATGATGAAATTGCTTGAAGCCCATAATATTTCATTATCACAAAAGAACTCGTGTGTAGTGTGCAAATTTGGCATTTTCACTTGAAAAAGAAATTAGACGACTCAAACGATTAATTAATTAGAAGAAATGTTGCAGATACATTTTCTGCCGCTCAAATAACCAATTAATCGTTTCACTTCTAATCTATTTTAGTCAGTGAGGTCCTACATTTCCCAGAATCCCCCGCNCCCCACAGAGAGACTTTGCCTCAACTTGTTGCTGTGGTAACCATAAAAATGTAAGTATTTAGCTGGTTGTAGTAGTTTCTAAACTTAAAACACTAAATATCTCCTGTAGCTGCTCTGTATTCTGGTCTATTTTGGGTGTAACGATAGAAATGTGTCTCGTCTTCTTTTTCTTCTCCTACTGTATGAGTTGATACCTCAAGTTTAAATCCTAAAACCGTTTTTTTTAGGTGAAGAGCAGTTGCATGTGCTAAATTCCCTTGCCTTTGTCGTGATAACATTTGGATGTCAATTAAAAAAACCCCAACAAGTTTATTTTAGAAGTACATAAGTTCGACACACACCACCAACGGTTTCCAGGAAGGCGTGTCCGGTAAAGTTAACGTTTTACCTCTGATGCTGTCTGAGGTTTCGCAGCAGCAACAGACTCCGCAGCAGCAGCGACCACAACAGCTTCCTCTTTTCTCTCCTCTTCCTTCCCCTTTCCTTCCTCTCTGGCTCTTTTGCCGTCTTGTCCAGCCCGTCTTTCAGGCTTCTTCCCTCCGGTGGAGGAGGACGTGTAGTTCCAGATAAGATAGGCGACTCCCCCAGCAAGTGCGACGGAGGCGCAGAGGACACCGGCTTCTCTCAAACCGAACATGGTGCTTAACCGCCGGGATTTGGTTTTCTAACTGCCGCTGTTTTACCCGTCAGTTTTCGCCATTGTCCGACTTCTGGTGAAGCTTTTTGTATCGTCGCCCTTCTCCTCTCCTCAACAAGTGGATTAACAGACAGGAAGCTCAGGGGGAACTTCTACAAACGATATTTCCGGGATGAAGTGCGCGGCTTTCTGTTGACGTAGTGCTACAATCTCACCGCCCGAGGGCGCCATTATTCTTAAAATATTTTCACGATATTAACAGAACTTTTTTACCAAACATGTTTGAATAAAGGAATTATATCAATTGTCGCGTTACTACAGACGTTAACTGGACTATTGGCTACTAGACGTTAACTATCTTTAACTAGACTTAATACACAATTTACAAATTAGCATAAACCAAAGGATATGCTAATGAGTTTGATGCAGTAAAAAGCAGTGGTGGAAGAACAAGTACTTTTACTTATAGCAATACCACACAGTAAAAATAGGCCTACTCTGGTGCAAGTAAAAGTCTTACATTAAAAACTTAGTACATAAATATTAGCATCAGAATATACTTAAAATACCAAAAGTAAAAGTAGTCATACAGAATGGCCCATTACAGAATCATATATATCACTGGATTATAATTAGTGATGCATTCATGTGTAGCATCGCTAATGTTGCAGCTGGCAAAGGTGGAGCTAATTTCAACTATTTTATATACTGCTGGGTAGTTTAATCCACAATAACACATCATCATTTATTAGTCGATTTATATTTTGTATTAATGATCTGAATCTGCAAAGTAACTAATGTTGTCAAATAAATGTAGGGGAGTAAAAAGTATAAAGTAGCATAAAATGGAAATACTCAAGTAAAGTACAAGTATCTCAAAATTGTACTTAAGTACAGTTACTTAAGTAAATGTACCTAGTTACATTCCACCACTGATCAGCTCTTTACAGTAAAATACTGTACATGGGAAAATATCAACAAGTACTGTATTACAAACAAGGTCAAGGAGGTGTCATATTGAATTTATCCTGTGTAAAATGGATATGGATTACAGGTGTGATTTTTGTGGACATTCTTTCAGTGTATTTATGCCAGAACATTTTGGACTGATTAAGGAAACCTTTTGGCACTGTTATAACACGTAACCTATTACAGATTTGGTTTAATTTACTTACCGTAGATGTAAGACTTATTTGTGATTCAGTTGTTTATTTTACTTGGGAAGTATAATCACAAAGCAAAATGCTCTAGTTTCATGCCCATTTTTTCCCTTTTTTTTAATAATACTTAATATTTAAATGTTACACTAACAATGTATGCAAAATTAATAGTAAAAAGCAACCAGAACTTAACATTTAAGTGGAACATTAGATGACCCCTGACAATGTAAACAATTGTTACATCTTTGCTCTTTTACTCGTTCTCTTGACTGTTGAAGAATTGACATTCCTCTTTATCTGTAAATTAATTGTACAATATAATATATTATTTGTCATAAAAAAATATCTCTTGACTTCTCTCTGATACTTAACTTATCTGTTATAAGAGACTATTCCTAGTGGGAATTTTGAAACAAATTAAGGTCTTAAAACTCACTGCTAAATACCATCATAAGTGAGTTAATAGTTGTCATTGTATTTTTTTCCTCCCGTCACTACTCTTTGTGGTCTTAAACTGTATTTTTTATTTTATTTTTTTTTTAACGCTACACTGGAAGAAAGAGGAATAGGATGTGAACTTGTGATCTTTTTCCTTCGGTTTTCTCCTTCCATTTGTTCCGTTTTCCTCTCTGTGATGTAAAGACCAACTTCGCTGTGTTTAAAGTACAACATGAAGGTGTCTTAAAAATGCTAAACAAGAAATGTGTGACAGTGTTGACTTCAAAAATACAGGCGAAACAACCACTTTACGGAACTCTGAATGTTACAGGATCTTCTTTTGGAGTGAATTCCCAATTTTCAGTTTCACTCAACTGGATTCTGAAACTGTATCTGTGAATTAATATAGCGAGAAAAAGCAAAGGCTTACCAAAAACAGCGGTGTGTTGGTGTTTTCTGTGCAGATGACAGATCCCTATTAAAAGGTTTGCAATAACTAGTTGAGTCACCTCACAAAAGACAAGAAAGTCCAGAATGTGAAGCCAAACTTTTCCTTACATAAACTGGCAATTTTGAAGAAGTTAGGAGTGGAAACAAGAATGTGAGACAATTATGAAATACATTTATTAACAAATTGAGATTCCAGTTAAAGTATATTTTTTGCAGTTACTGAAGAGATGCATAACGCATGAAAATCTACTCAAATCCGACTGTTTGTCCAATTAACAAGGTAATTTTCCAAATGAAGTGAACTTGGTTTAACCTGGAAGTACAAAAACAAAGAAGGACAGAACTTTGTGGAGCTGAAAGTCCTCCTTCCTCCCTTCCCATCATGGTCTGAAAGGTGGTACCTGGTTGATCCTCTTCATCGGCACCTTCTCTTGCTGCTCAGGAGCACTCAGGAGCCAGGCCTGGACCCCTCTCTTCTCCTGCAGCATTCCGAGACTCTTCCAGGTCCGAGCCCGCAGTGAGGGAGGCCTCCTCCGCTGCAGAGCTGCCTCCTGGACCTGCTCTGCCCCCGAGCTGGAGGACTCCACTGTCTCGGCCTGTCGATGCCTCCTGAACTTGGATGCCTTCTCGAAGTTGCTGTAGCTCTTCTGCTTGATGGAGGACAGGAGCCTGGCCCTGCTGCTGTTGGACTCAGCTTCAGCTGGCTTCTCCTCCTCATCATCATCGCAGTCCTTGCCTTTGTTATCCTGCGAGAAAGTCTTCTGCTGCCAGGTGATGAACTCTGACATGCAGTCTTTCAGGCGGGTGGCTAAGTCTCGTTGGGTCATGGTGACCTGGCAGCCGACCTCCACCGTGCCCTCCTTCAGCTTCTCATAGTGGCTCTGGATGTTGGTCAACTCCTCCAGGATGTCTCCAGAGATGAGCTCCTGGACGGCTGTGGTCCTCCCCAGAAACCTTGCACACACAGGTTCACTCTTTGGTTTCTTCTGCTTTTGGAAGGTGAGAAAATGTGGCATGGCGGTGTAGTGTATGGCTTTGGTTGCAACAAGCTTTTCATATATGTAAAGAACATCGTGATGCCCGGAATCCACAGAGTCCTTGAGAAACTTGTGAACTTGATCCCAGTCCCTCAGAGCGAGTCTAATCTTCACAGGTGGACTGGCAAGTTGTGTGTGGTAAAAACCAAACATCAAATACAAGCCTCCTACTCGAATCTGGTAGCTATATGGAGGCAGGAAGTACTTCATGGCTGTGACCAGTGTTATTCTGCAGAATCTCCTCAGTTCCCCCACACGGTTAATACCTACGAAGACATCCGAGAGGCCCATCTCCCTCCAAATGGCTGAAAACTCCTCATACCTGACTGAGTCGGTCTGCTGGAAACGAGCCAGTAGTTCCTCCACATCTTCTGTCAGAGGACTGTAGAAGAAATCAGCGTAAAAAGGCTGCACACGAGGCATCCTGACCACAAAATAATTACCTCAGGTAACACTGAAACTCTCAAACCACTTGTCAGAAGTCTGAACGAGCTCTGAAGAGATTCAAGGCAGCTGAGGCTGGTCATTGGTAAATTACCTGACGACACCCACAAGTGGGACGAGTCAATTAACCCAGCAAACTCATCAGAACTGCTGCTGTACGTCATTTGGTAGAAGAAAAAATACTGAATCAGTTGAGTTCATGGAAAAGATAATGAGTTAGAAGCAATGTTCTGGTAGGTTACATAGTAGTTTTAAGGCAATATGTTTTTAATTTTTTTTAATCCCACTACATTAAAGCACAGATTAATTGATGTTAGAAACATAGTGATAATACTATAGAATGAGTCTGCACACACTAGACTGAAAATCTACCAATAATTGAAGTGTATAAATTAGACAGTGGTTCCCAACTTTTTTTTGGTTTACAACCCTTAAATAAAGAAATGTCTATTGTGTCACAGGTTATGACATAAATGTAATCATAAATTTAATTTGAAGGATTTTTAGATGCCTAATGTATCCAATATTCCATTAAGAAAAAAAGCAAAAACACTTTTTTTTAATCTAAAGTCAGACAAAAAAAAGATGTGTGACTAATGGTAGTTATCTGGCTACACACTAGAATTTTCCCTTGGGTACAATTAAGATAAAGAACATGAAACTTCCGGTTTGATGATGTAGGGTGAAGATATGAGGGTCTATATATAGTAGCAATACTAGTATTGTCAGTATATTTATGTGCAGCACGCAATACAGGATATGGTCACATTTTCTTTCTGACACCAGTTAGTCAGTGCTTTACCTGGTCTGACATTTATTTTTTGTAACACAATTATGGTTACCTGCTTTTATTCTGAAAGGCAGATGCATATTCTTAAAAGTTTGTTCTAAAGAGAACAATGTTAGATTTTAATTGATTTGAACTGGAAATCATGTGCACGCATTTCATCAATAAATGAAAAATGTGACCCCCAGGGGGCTCCACATGCTTCACAGAGGCGTTGCCCAATTATCATGATTTACAAAATTGCTTGGCAAGATTTTATGTAAAAACCCATCTTTCCAAAAAACAGGCTTTGTACAGATTTTTAAGGGTAAAATTCAAGCACTTCCAAGGTACCTAAACCCAAAAATTCCATTCTCTCGAAGCCTTTATCATCGCATCTAAATAGCTGCTATAAATTCCAGGAGACACCAATGACGACGGGATCGTTTCATTTTAAATATTTAAAGATTTTTGGTTTCCATGAATGATTGTAGATGAAACTCCAGATTATGTTGAAATCAAACATTTTTCAAGGAGTATATTTGAATTCAAGCATATTCCTAACCTTGAAGACATAACGGTTAAATTAAGCATTTCCCAAACTTTCAAGGCTTTGTAGCAACCCTGAAAGAAAAAAAAAAAAAAAGAGCACTTATTTCCCTTTTTACATAAATAAGTTGATGAAATTCAGTTAACTAAATCAACTAATGCGAATGCAACCAGCCCCTCCACTGCTCCAGGCGCGTTAAATGCAAGTGTTAGAGGAAACACAGGGGTCATGTGTTGTTGTTAAGAGTTTTATTAAGACTTAACAAAATGGGACACCTGTTTGGTCTCCTTCATCATTTCCTAAAACATCCAGCTTGCAAAATTAAATTCAAGAATTCACATTCTTTTGCTTGAATTTAGACCAACACAGGGATTCAAAAATAAATATTCTTTAGAATTGCATCTTTGCAGCAGAATGAAAATAAAAGCGACAATTTAAAGGAAACATGAAGCAAACAGCCAGAGTGTGATGACTCGCTGTCTGCCAGATATCAAACCATGTGATACTCAGACCCAAGAAATATGAAGGATAATTTCCCCTAAAATTGAACTTCAAGTTGCAAAAGCAGTTTGTTTTCTGTACTATCCTAACCATTGGAACTGATCTGTGGTTTTGCCTAAATGAAAAATGGCCTTCATGTCAGGAGGGACATGAAGGAAGTTGGCTGAATCAACCAAAAAAATCCATTTTATTATAGAAATTACAGATTTGTACATTTGGCATATAATGATGGAACGATGTTTCCATTCTCCAGACCTTTCATGAAAAAATATTAAGTGGAAATATCTGTAGTTTTTTTACATTCATTTTACTGTAAAAACAGAAACACTTTCAGAAACCATCTGCTTTTGAAGAGCAACAAAAAGTTAATTTCAGTGGAAGTGTCCTTTAAACTTTCTCTCTGTACTTTTTTTTTTTATGTACTTTAAAAAAACCCAGCACAAACGAATGACAAAAGAGCAAAGGGGAGCTTTTGGTTTCACATATTTAAATGAATGGCCAGAACAAAAAAAAGAAAAAGTCAAATTGACATAAAAAAGAGAAAAGCTTATGATTTCTCCCATGGTGCCTCTGCCTCACGTGTTGCTTCCCTCCGACTACCAGCCTCCTTTGCCTCCCTTCTTCTTCTTCTGTGGTGCCTTCTTGCGCGTGGCCCCCGAGGCTGCGGGTTTCTGCTGTCGTGGGGGGACCACGTTGCTGGCGGGCGCTGTAGATGAGCCGGATGCAGACCCTGGTCTGGGGGAGGTAGGGGGGCTACTGGCTGTCTTACTGGCATCCCTGGCACAGAGGAAGAGATGCGTTAATTCTGGGAACATTTCGCTCCTAAAATTCACAAACCAAATGCAAACCTTTAACCACCTTGTACCATGTGTCCATCTGTGCTCTGCAGGTACTTTAAAAGAATTGTTTGAAATTTTGGGAAATACTCTTCTTTGCTTTGCTATCTTGTTGAGCGTTAGAAGAGAAGATTGATACCCCTCTCATGTCTGGTGCGTGCGGGTAGGTGTTGCACTTTGGATAAAGCCATGCTAGCCGTTTCCTCCTGTTTGCAGTCTTTATGCTAAGCTAAATGCCCTGCTTACTGGCTCCAGCTCCATACTTATGAGAATGGTATTGATTTTCTTATCCAACTCTCGGCAAGAAAGCTAACAAGCGTATTTACCAAAATGTCAAATTTTTCCTTTAAACCATCAACTAAGGCTGCAACTGATTCTTTTCAGTATCGTTTAGTTTATAACAGTCTGAAGATAGTGAATAATGCCTAAAATGACTTCTAATTGCTTATTCTGTCTAAAACGTAAAAGGTATTTAATCTACTGACATAAAACAGTGAAAAGCAAATTGTCCTCACATTTGAGAAGCTGAAACCAACAAATGTTTGGTATTTTTGCTTGATTAAGTTGTTAAACAAACGATCAAAATTGCTTTGAATTAATTTTCTATCACCTAATAGAAAAATCGACACATTTTTTCAGCATTGTCAATATCTCTGTAGAAACATAACTATGCAACTCAAAAAACATCAATTTGTGGGAGCAAACACTGTATAATTTGCCTATATACAGCATTTCCTGGAGATTGTTCGAAAGTTCTAGTTAAGTTAAGATGAAGGGCCATTTTGAAAGCGGAGATATTTTATATTATAATAATAAAATGCCTCACTTTCCCAAGTGTAGAAGCATTTCTGATAGTCCCAGCATGTGGATTTCTACTCTAGCTGAGACTGAGAATCATTTTCATTTTGGCCAAATAACACAAGAGCTGTTTCTTCTACACAGCAGCTGAACATCTCCACTGAGGATTCATTGGCAGGGAAACAAAAAGGACAATCTCGGGAAGCTTTTCCTCCATCAACGGAGTTGATTAATAGATTTCAATTACAGGAAATTACACCTAGATGACTCCACTCGCAGGCGATGTGCATATGCATGCTATGCTGGAGTTTACTCACAGCTCGGCTGAGGCTCCCGCTGTCGCTCCCTGTGTGCCTTTTCCTATTTGCTCCTTCTTCTTTCCCTTCTTCTTGCCTCTGTAGTAGGAACGCTCCCTCATGGGCAGCCACCTCTCAGGGTCAGGGGTCGCTTTGGGGTCGCAGTTCTTGGGCAGCTTGCCTAAAAAGAAGATCAGGAGGAATCACTGAAGCGTAGCACTCAGCTCAGCAAAGTGAGTAAATAAATGAGACAGATCTGTGGTCAATAACTATCTACATAATATATTATCTTAAAAGCGTCAATAAGAATGTGTAAGAGGTTCCCACAATTTTTTATGGCTATTTAAACAGAAGACTTTTTGAATAATAAGCATTTGTTTTACTTATTTTAAAACAATCTTTCCCACCAATAATATTTGATCCATAGCAAAAGCATACCTTTCTTTTTCTTCTTCTTCTTTTTGATCTCGTCTTGGCTGTAAAGAAAATGCAGACGTATTAGCATAAAAGAGGAGCTCATCCTTCCCCACTCAATATATTTTCAACAAAAAAAACAAACAAAACATGTATGTAAATGCAGAACATCATAAAGCCACAGTGGCAGAGAGGGTGAGGGTTTACCCTTGTTCTTTGGGAAGGTTTTCTCCGGTGACCTTAGCAGCTTTTTTCCTGACATAGGTGGCTCCGTGGGAGTTCTCCAGCTCGTCCACGTCCACGTTCAAGGCCATTGTGTCTGCGGATGGTAGATGCTTGCTGAGGCTGGAGAGGAATGCTAAGGACATACTGTTCTGCATTGGCGTTTCAAATGTACACTCTCATTGGTACCATCTGACAGTCCCAGCCTTGCTCGTCTTCCTAAAGGTTTTCGCATTATTATTGTTAGGAATGCAATGTCGTACAAGAGCTCGCAGCATATATGAAATAAAATTAAAACAAAATAATATGCATGCGTGTTGATCAGTCAGCTCTTCCTGATGGAGTTCCAAAGCTAACAGCCCGTTCTCTGCAGTTAACGTAGAATCAACAACATCAATAGTGAGACGATTATTTTCATGAGGCTGAACCTGCGAGGCCAGCGCTGACAGAGTCAACCGGTTGGGACCTGTCTACGTCATGAAATGTATATAAGAAAGACTCTAATCAGTGTCAGTCTCCCCTGTGTCCCCTGACCTACACACTACGTAGCCAGGAGGCCACGCCCCCTACAGCTGTTGTCCCTTCACTCCTCTGTTGCATTTTTTACATTTGCTGGGAGAGAGGGTTCTAGCAGAATTTGAGGGTGGAGTTACACTGTTTTGTCTATAAAATATGTCTATTATAATTTCCCAAAGCGGCATGTTCAAATTCCTTGTTTTATCTGACCATCAATCTAAAACAACAAAGAGATTTTATATATATATATATATATATAAATATATAAATATATAAAACAGAAAACGGCAGAAAATCCTCACATTTGAGAACCTAGAATCAGATAATCATGTTCGATGTTTTTGATGAATGTTTTGATGAAAAATGCCTGAAACAATTAATCGAGTACTAAACCCGTCGGCAGGTATTAAAAAATTAATCAATTGAACTCTAGTGTCTCCCATTTCAATCATTTCAGCAGGTCAAAGGATACGATTTGGCTTTATCTGTGTCCACCAGAGAATACGCCGAGATGAGTTGTGCCAGTGTGTGGATGTCGTTGGTGTTTTGCCTGTTTCAAGAAAAATGAAAAAATTGTTGTGAAAGAAGGAATTCCGACAACTGCTGCAGTAAAAATGACCATCCTGACAAACAAACTAACAAAAACAATGGAAAGGTTAAAGTCTGCACATAGAGATGTACTGCATAAAATACGTAAATGAATAAATGTTTTGCCTTCACAACGAGTTTTCTTTATAATTTGTGTTTTCCTGCTCTATAAGCACCTTGTAATGATTTTTCTGTTGCACTTGATAAACATTTGAGCTACTTGACATCATGCCGGCAAGATGACTGAACTAAAAGCAGAATCGACAGCTGTGAAATAACCCCTCTAAGGAGCAAATTGTGTTTTTTCCCCCCAAAATTCTCAACACATGTTGAACTTGCTGTAACTCACTTCCACAGCTGCTCCAGATCACTAATGGCTTCTTTTTTCCGTCCGTACTTCAGTTTGAAATTGGCAGCTTCTCGTACAAGGGCCAAGTGTGCAGCAGACCCAGGCTGTGGAGGAGGAAGAACAGGCTGGCTACACAGTGGAAACATATTCAGATATCAGAAACGAGTTCATGTGTCGGCTTGTCTTGTCAGGTGAAACTATTACCCACAGCCTTAACTAGAGGTGGTGACTGGCAAGATTTGTCTTTTAGAATTTGCCTCCATCTTTGTTTTGACTTTTTTTTCCCCTATAAAGCTGTAATGTTTCTGAATTTTTTGTGAGACCAAAACTAAACACAAACCTGCTCAGACTGGTAGTGCTCAATAGCTTGCTTGAAAACATCAATAGCGCTGTCAATGTCCTCTTCGTGGGAGTACATCGTTACCAGAGCTGAGATCTGAGGAGTCAGGGACACGGTTTACACAGTTACCAGGGTACTATAACCAGAGACATGCTGAAATATAAAAATGATCACAAATCCAAACATCAGTTGTGGAAAACTCCAGTATAACATTGTTTTCATTTTAGACTTACCATCCCTGATTTGTGCTTGAACTCTTCAATGGACCTTAGAACATCACAAGCTTTTGTCACGTGGCCTGAGGACCAAAAAAAAGCTCTTTATCATTCAAGTCCCCCAAAACAGAGTATTATAGCACAAATGCAGCCATTAAGACCATAATGTAACTTCTATTATCAAACTGTGAGACTAGAAACTAAAGTTTATTACTGGAAAATTTAATTTTGAGGTATAAAAACATTCCATTAGAAGTTGTACTTTCTTCTTGTTTATAATAATATTTAAGCACTCCGATGATTATGTGAAAGGGATTTGCAAAAACTGGATAAACTACTCAGTTAAACAATAAAATATGCTTTCATTTGGTAAAGATAGTCATGTGTTTATTATATGAAGCTGGAACGGTTATCTTGTCCTAAGAGTAGAAGTAAGAGAGTAGGGTCTGTGTGAACGCATCAAATCATAATCAATGTAAAAACATGCCAGTACCTTGTACTAAATAAAGTTGTGCCATTGTCAGTTTGATGCCAGATGCACTCTCTGGATGTTGGTCTGAGAATTGCTGGGAAACAAAAGAATAGTAAGTAAACACGGTCTACATATATTTTTAGTATGGATAGCCTAAGTGGAAATGAAACATGAGCAAAGTTGGTGCCTTACTTTACCCTTTGACTTTTACATAATCAGAGAGAAAGGTAGGAGGATTTGGTTTGCTTTGTTTTGGGATGAGAATCAGACTGAAAACAACCAGCAGTGTTGGTCATTCCTACCTGGAGCAGCTCTATGGCCCTGCTGTGCTGCTTCTCCCTGCACAGCTGAGCAACCTGGATGAGGACCGGCCGCGGGTGACCCGGGTTCTGAGACTGAAGACTGGATGACAGCTTCCTGCACTGGTCAGCCTGTTGATGGCAAACAGCAATGCACCAACAAATCGTGATCAGCAATGAAATCTAAAATTCTAGGAAATCAGCCATTACTGTACCGTCTTCATCTCAATCATAACAGCTTTTCAGCTACAACTGTACCTGGTTAGTGTACATGGCCAGGAGGGCTTTGTTGAGGTCAATGGCCTGCAGCTGCTTCTTCGCCAGCTTGTATTCGACACCTTCAGCGTTCGTCAGTTTCACCTTTTTCTTTGAGTCAAACACGTTTTGGTCCTGTGAAAACAGACAGAGAAAACATTTGATCAATTTGGAATTTTGCTTTCTGATTTTTCATCTGTGGGTAGATGTTACCACATCTTTTTTTATACTCAGCATTTTGGACATGGTGGTGCTCAGCCGGAAGTGAGTTAGTCTGAGCTTTACTGTGAGATCACAATGATACTTTCATAATGAAATACTGAACTTGGTAAGATCGTCATACACCCACCTTGTTAATTGTAATGATATTGTTGGCAGTCACAGCAAGCAGGCCCACATCTGATGGCCTGCAATCAAGAGCATATTATGGAATGTCTACTGCTGTTCTCTGCACTGTTGGCACACTAAAAAAAGTACAACTTGTGAATGGCCTTTGGAATTCCTGTTAAACGGTTTCCAGCACAAATGTGCACAAGTACTATCACAACACAAATTCAAACTAGAATACGACAACAATAATTTAGGGCTGACCCAAATGCTTCGAAGCTTCGACTGTTGCCATGCTAATCAACATCCAAATCGTGGGACCGCATTTGTACGGAGCAGAAATGCTCCCTCCGAGGATGCTTTTCCGCTCGCAGATACTGTTTGGTGCGCACCCATCAAGTGCACGCGCCTGGTTTTGATGTGCACGGGTTTTGAGACTAATTAAACGCCATAGATATGACTGCCGTTTTAGATTCAATAAAAAGGAATCCCCCTCCCCACTCGAAGCTTCGAATACCCGCAGGTAATTCTCACTGAAGCTTCGAAGCCCCAAAAATGGCATTCGGGACAGCCCTACATTATTTCAACCTGTGCTACATTCTTTCCCTCTGCCTTTGGGAGTAAATTAAATGTGATTAACCCTGCACTCACTTGAGCTTGATGACCTGGTTGTAGAGCTGCAGTGCCTCGTCTGTCCGACCTTGTAACTGCATGACATACGCCATCTGAGAATGGATGACGGCCAGCTCCGACTCGATGTCCTCCTCAGTCACATCCTGAAAGGGACAAACCAGCAATGACAGTGATTATCCTGGGAAAAGTAGAAATCCAGCAGTTGGGGGACATGGGGGAATTAAGACAAGTATGGGAATTGTTGTACATTTTCTAAAAAAGTAATAATTCCTACTTGATCAATTTCTAGTTTCTTGTAATATCAGTATTTTTTTGTCATCCATCGTCTACGTTGGTAACATCTCAATGCAAACAGAAACCAATTTCAAAATCCCAATCTCCAAACTTTTGGCTGCTGTTCAGTAAGATTAACACCACTCTCCAGATTAGAAATATTGACAAGAAGATTAATGCCTTCCATAACTGTTTGTTTGTTCTTTTCCAAGCTTATCAAGTCCTAAAATCTGCTAATTCTTTTTCTGTACATTGTCAGATTTCACACTTTCATTATTTTCCACTTCATGATTTTGCAAGATCAATTCACAAAAATATAAAGTTCCACAAAGAGTATCACATCATCATAACTGAAGCATCTCCCACTGTCTTGTGCATAAAATGTTGCAAATGAAAACAGTCGATTTCCTTGAAAATTGATGACACCCGATGAACGATGCTTAAATGTTTTAAAAAAACAAAACTCACTGAATCATCTGCCAATGACACTCTGCAAAGCTCTGTGAAAGAAAATAATGAGTTAATGTCAAATTAAGAATGGCTCAAATAGCAACTTGACAGAGAAGGCAGAACAGAGTGGGACTGACCTTCTGCTTGTCGTAGTTTGTTGAAGGCCTCTGTAAGCTGCCCTTGGCCAATCAGAGTGCAGGCAGCGTTGTAACACAGCTCATACGTCGTCTCGGGAAGACCTAGATCTTCCTGCAGAAGAAAACACAACATATCATCTTAAAAAGCACATAATACAATAAATGCACGGTCATTTGCCTGGTGACGCAGATCCAGTCTGCCTCCAGTTCCAGTAACCTTCAGCTGAGCATGATCAGCTCTTCTTCTCTGGTATTCATATTAGTTAAAAAACATATGAAGAAGCAGCTGAATATGAGCATCACTCCAGAGGCATTTTACTTTATTTTGTTGTGCCCAGCATTCAAGTGAGAGGCACTTTGAAGAGTTTGAATCTACCTCTTCAAACTTGCTTGGCGTACAGGAATATTAACACTTAACCTAAAGACCATCTGTTTCAGACCTGATCAACAACGCAGAAAAGCATACAAACAAACTATGGCACACAACGGTAGCACCAAAAAGTCAAAAATGTAACTTTTGTAGAAAAGTGCTTACCAACGGAGCTTCCTCCCACTGACTCATAGAAGCCACCACAGCAGCGAGGTTGGTCTTCCTCTCCTCCTCGTACTCATCCTGGGAGTTCCTGATCAGATCTGTGTAGACGGACTTGCAGTCATCGTAGCGCTCCAGTCTGTACAACTGGACGATAAAACAAGAGACAGTACCAATCAGCAGATGTCTTTGAATTCCCAAAAGAATAAAAGT
Organism: Maccullochella peelii; assembly: GCA_002120245.1. Lineage (NCBI taxonomy): Eukaryota > Metazoa > Chordata > Actinopteri > Centrarchiformes > Percichthyidae > Maccullochella > Maccullochella peelii. The sequence goes on from LKNJ01003662.1 coordinate 27,179, forward strand.
CAAACACTGCAAGATTCAGTGATTAAAAAGGTTTCTTGTTGAGAGAAGACAAATTCAAAAATATTAACCTGATGCTGACAATTTATTAAAACTCACATTTGATTCAGTCATCTGTGCACAAGTACCTACTGATCATTGATAGCAGTAGTGATATGTTGGGTTTCAAAGGAGTGTTTCAGTGTCCCATCATTGTCCAAGTGCTGTTTCAAAGGTTCTTGCATTTTATTACAAATTTGTCACATGTCACTGCGTGCTGTCGCGCAATGCTCTACGTCAACAAAGACGGACAACTTCTTTCCTATTAAAAGTCTCAAAAGTCTACAAATCAAAAGCATGCAGCAATAATATAATTTTCTTCATAAACAAACAGCCTTACCACTTGACCGTAGAGCTCCTTCAGCTTGTCTGTCTGTTCAGGAGCACCTTCAATGGTCTTCAGGGCACTTTCCACTCTGTTCAGCCGGTACTCACAGTACGCCTTCTCAAACACAACATCACTGAGAAACAAGAGAAATTAAAATGATTTTAATGGGGAGATAGTGCCAGCCGCAAGACATGCAGCAAGTCATTTGTTAGTTAGGCCTAGATGTATAAAGCATGGAACAACCATTGCAAAAGTTGTATTCAGTTATAATATTACTCAACTGTTTTGGTAACAGCAACAAACATATGGCACAGTTTTATATTAAATAGGGCTGCAACGACTCATTGTTTCAATTTGATCTCATCATTCTTATTCTCCTAAAGTGTGGAACGGCCTTTCTGCTGTTTACAAATACACTGTTGTTTTTAAGAGTAAAATTCAAGCCATTTGAGTTTAGTTTAGTTTGCATTTGTATATGTGTATGCATGCTATCTTCCTGTATCTAAGTTACAACTTATTTTCTCTTGTTTTAGCACTCTATAAAAGTACTTTGAATTGCTTTTGTACAAGACTGTGCACTACAAATAAACCTGAATTTGGATAATCAAAAATAATTTAGTTTATAAATGGGGAAAATGTAAAATGTCTTGTTGTGTCTGTCCAACAGTCCAGAATCCAAACATATTCAATTTACAATGATGTATGACCCTAACATTGGAGAAGCTAGAACCAGAGAATGTTTAGCATTTCGGCTTGATTAAAAAAAACAAAAAACAAACTAAATTGATTATCAGCATGTTTGCCAGTTCATCTTCTATCAGCCTACTAACTGGTTAATCAGATAATCGTTCCAGTGCTAATGTCCATGTAGGAGTTATAAACAAGGAAATAACCACACAATTAGTTGATTACCTGCCGAACACTTTTGAATGGGTGTTCATGACATTCAGAGCCTCTTTGAAGCTGCCATTCTGGACAAGGCAAACTATTTTACAGTTAAGGGCCGTCACATCATCCCTGTTTTCGTGCAAAACTGCGATAGAAGAGGAGACACACATCAAAAACTTAATAATGCGGATTAAAGAAAAATATATTGGCTGAAAACAGGCTTATTAAAAGAAGACTCAACACTCACTAAACGTTTGTAAAGATTTTGTGACAGCTGACTGAAAGCCGATTAGCTGCCAACCATGAGAAGTTAGCTGTAAGGCTAGGGACACGTCACTAATCAGAAACGTACGGCACATTTCTGGGGCAAAATATTATGCTACTACTTCACACAAAACCTACACAAACCAGCCAGCTTTGTAGCTACATCACTTAGGTATATGCTTATGATCAGATGTTTAGTATACAAAGGTAAGTCGGTGTTTGTGAGACCTGACAAGTAGCTGTCTAATTGCCGTTAGGCTAGCCACATGCTAACAGCTGGTCATGCAGCTGGCCCTAGATTAGCCAGTGAACTCCGCTAACTAGAGCCAGAAGAAATGGACCGTCTGTCTACTGTCTGACCGCAGCTCCGGATCCGTTTGAGAGTAACGATGACAGACATGAATTCCTACTTTTAGTCAGAGCTTTCAGGGCTCTTGTGTAGTCTCCATTCTGTCCGCAGCGGTTCACTTCAGTCCACAGCGAAGCCACCGACACCCCTCCGCTCGCCATCTTCGCTGAATGGGCTCACAGATCGGCGGAAACAGAAGGTGTACACATCCGGGTTAACAAGAATTGGTATTTATTTTATTTATTGATTTTTAAGTAAAATAAATACATAAACCAAATATTAGTGATATTCTATATCGTTGTTTCAGAGTTAATGAAAAGTTTATATTTTGGAGATATACGAAAGCTGTTTTTTCACTTAGCAGTGACGCAGACAAATGATGCCTTCACAGCCAGCTATAAAGTTCTGCTTCTGCGGAGCAGCTGTAGTAGGCAGACCCGCTGTGCTGCAGCAGTTAGTGGTGCCCACTGACGTCTGAATTAATACAAAAGGTTTAGGTTTTTTAGATTATGTTTTGAGCATTTTTGCCTTTATTTGACAAATGACAGTGATATAATATACTATATTTATATATAAACTACATTTCAGACTGAGGGAAATGTTGTACTTTTTCCTCCACTACAGTTTGCAAGTTTAGATTTTACATGCAAAACACAGGAATACTTTATAAAATATGACTCATTTTAATAAATGAACTACCCAACAGTATGTAAAGTAATTCAAATGAGCTCAACCTCGATGGGCTATGACATTGAAACTGCTTCTTACACGTTTATTCATCTGTTATAATAAACTAATATATAATAATATACCACTGTGAGAAGTAGTACTTTACTTTTGATATTTGAAGTACCTTTAGCTGATAATGCTTATGTTGCCTACTTTTACTTGAGAAAGATTTTTTTTCTGTGTGACGCCCATAATTCCGATATTTCTGGTTGTACAGGAAGGCAGCACAACAGGCAGGGGTTGGATGTTCAGTCGGACTCGACAGCCGAGGAGGGGGGCACTGTTGTCATTTGTCAGGGCTGTGTGTCGAGCTTTTGTCCAGGAGAAATGGCTGGGATTAAAGGTAAGACATTTCCACTTGTCATTTTCTCCATAAAGCTTCCGAATTCCCGCTCATTTAATATAACTGTGTCAAAATATCCTAAAGACAGATGAATGCGTGTGGCATGTTCAGCTAGCTAACGGTAACGTGAAGAAGTAGTTAGCCGCAGGGCCAATACAGTCGTTAGCATGAGCTGGATAGTCTGCATTACTTGGGGTAGAAGCAGACGCTACTTAGTCAACACAATTCAGTGCATATTAACTCAAGCTAGTTGACACACTGCAGCCATGTAACGTTGCATTATGATACCGTTTTCAATGTAATTCCCTTTTAGTAGCATAACAACGTAGTAGTTACCGTTATAATGCTATTGCTAGCTGCACCTTGATTTAGTAATTACACAGTCGCTGACTGAGAGGCTGTGCTTGTTGCAAGTGAGCTGCCTGGATTAATTGCTGTTAACAAGCAACCACACTGACTATATCTCTTTCAGAGTTTAACGTGAGCCCCCAGTGGCATGGCTTAAATTGCTAATGTAGCTGTTACACGTGAAATCAGCTGATTCATCACATGATAGCTTCAGTAGCCAGGGGCCCTGCTGCTACGATGTGATGGTTGAGGGTCTCGGGACCCTACACACGCACATAATTCAGAAAGAAGTTATGTGACATTCTGATATCCTCCCTTCTGCCTCTCTTGTAGCTCTCATCAGCCTGTCCTTTGGAGGGGCCATTGGTCTCATGTTCCTCATGCTAGGATGTGCCCTCCCTGTGTACGAGTAAGTACCACCTTCACACACCGTGTGAGCCTGGTAATGTGTGTGTGAGGGACACTGTTCACACTTGGCACTCAGATGCACCTTCTTGGGTGGTTCTGTCACAGGTTTACAGCTTTAAATACAGGTGTGAATGCACACGCATAAATGTGCAACTGGGTCCCCAATACTAACCTGTCACATGTTCCACCTTGATGAACAATAAAGTTAATAAAAATAAAGTTTTATTGTGACGCCTATTTCTTCCCTCTTTCTGTGACTTTTGTTTAGTATGTCTATGGTGGGATTCTTACATGGCCCCCATCTTTATTGTGTGGTAATTTGTGGTGTGGTATTTTCAGTGTCACAGAGGCTGCGTTAACATTTACTAGGAGCAGTTAACTTAACATTTTCCGAGATGGTTGAAGAAATATTACTATGTAAGGGTTAAGTCGACTTACAACAACCTGTACAGCTGTGTTGGTCTCATCCACGCTTGTCACTATTTTTCTGTTGCTATTTTTCATGGATGTGGCTAGGTAAATAGTTAGCTATGTAAGAAGACGACGTCCCCATTCTTAATCCTGCAAACAAAGCTCTGATTGGTTGACTGCCTTTCAAACAGGCTGGAACAGCCACCAGTGGACACAACTAATCGGAGATGTGGATGGTAATTCAAAGGTTTGGAACCAGGCTACCATGTAAGCACAATATCAGCTGAAATAATGAAGGTCTTAAAACTAGATTTTGATACGCCACAGGACCACAATTTTAGGTAATAAAGCAGGACCCACCTTAAAGCCACATACTTTATATATGCTTATTGTACTTTAGTGGTGCTTTTCCCCCAAACAGCCTTGCGTGAATGTACAAAACATGTCAAGGATGTACCAAGATTTAGTTCAAGTCCAGCACGGACCACGGTACAGAGCGTGGACTGGTAGCTGGGGAGGTGCCAGTTCACCTCCTTAGCACTGCCGAGGTGCCCCTGAGCAAGGCACCGAACCCCAAACTGCTCGGAGCGCCTGACTATGTGGCTACCCCATCACTTTAACATCTCTCCCTAACGGCATGTCTATGGGTCCTGTGTGACCATGTGTGTATTTCGGGCCTGTGTGTGTGAAAAATTGAATTTCCTCCAAAGGGGATTAATAAAGTAATTCTTCTTCTTCTAAATGTCAGCCTCAGTCCAGCAGAAAGAAGGGGAAGGCAGGCTGTTAGAAAATCAATTGGTGATAATTATTAGTGGAGCTTGACTGATGTTATCAGCCAATTTTAGCTCATCATAGATACATCAATATCTATATAATTGTCAGCCAATGTAACAAGAAATTGTAGTACAGAAATACCAAAGATACTTCTGTAAAGAACTTTATTTCATTTAATGTTTATAATACAGGCTTGTCCACACCAAATACTAGCTTATTTATTGTTTGTTATAGATAGTATAGTTTATTCTAATTCAGATTTGGGTCTTATTTAGTTATATTTTGTTGTACTTGTGTTGCTGTTTATAGTTACTGAAACTAATGTAATTTCCAGTTAGGTTTATTGTTTAAAATTCACTGGTATATATGCTGTTACAGTTAGTGTTTTGTTTATTTTTCAACTGTAAAATTTCTCGCTAGGTACATAATATTGGCCACAACTCTGTAATAACCCAATTTAAGGGATGTGATTATGTTAAAAAACAAATATTGGTCCATATATCATCACATTTTTATTGTTATTGGCCCCAAAATCCAGCATCGGTCAGGCTCTAGTTATTAGGTAGTTAGGTTGTAGAAATGTAGCTACTTCCTCATAAAAAACAACTGGAAGTAATATAATGTGCTCAGTGCTGAAGAGCGTTTGGTCTTTTATCCTTCATTTCACTTGACTGCATCCTTTACCATCACAGCATGTGGGTACTTATCTTTCTCTTTCTCTCCCTCTCTGCAGTAAATACTGGCCTTTGTTCCTCCTCTTCTTCTACATCCTCTCTCCCATCCCTTACTGCATCTCGCGGAGGGTGGTCGACGACACAGACTCGGCCAGTAACGCCTGCAAAGAGCTGGCCATCTTCCTCACGACGGGCATCGTCATTTCAGCCTTCGGCCTGCCCATCGTCTTCGCAAGAGCCGAAGTAGTAAGTCACAGAAGCTTCTCAGTGCAGATTACAGCAATGAATGATGAATGCCTCCAGTGTGTGCATACAGATTTGTAGGAAGATTACGCAACCAAAGCAAGCCTGAAGTCAAAATGAAACAAAACAAGATCTTTTTTAAACTTTGTGCTACACATCATAACAACAAATGCAAACTTTAACCAATACCACCACACATTTTGAAACGATCCACCTCTTCCATCATTAAAAACCTGGAACTTCACCTCCTGATCTGCCACTTTTTCGCAAAACACTGTGAGTATCACTTTTCGGCTGAATCTGTGAAGCTCAAAATAAGCGTTTCTGTCTTGGTTCTGGTCAAACACACCTACTTTTTAACTGTCTCTCCTCATGTAGTGTCTCACTCAAACATCCTGTTTTTATAAGAGCTTCATTTAATTACAGAGCCAAGACAACATCTGGCTATCTTCACTGGGTTGTTTCTTTTTATTTCCATTTGGGATGAGAATGTTTGTTTTGGTACTACAGTTCCCATCATGCTTTGGGTAAACAGGAACTATAATGTTGCCAAGTTTGAAATGATATATTAGAAAGTAAAAGTGTAAAGTATATAAAGTAAAGGATAACTTTGGCGATATTCTATATTTTCGTTAGTGTCAACAAATCCCATAAAAAGATGAAGCCCAACAATAAATTGATCCTACTGACAATTATTTTCTGTGGAGACAGAGAGCTCCATTGTTGTCCAAAAACTATTAAAAACACATCAGTGACACACACTGTGGTTTATTTTGACTCAATCCCACACACACCTTCCTGCTGTCAGAACTAGCGCACTAAATGTGGATTAATCCGCAGATGAAAATAGTTGCCTCCTGTTTGAGTAAGGTTTGCTAAAAACTGTAGTTGTTACTGTTTTAGGACATTTTTTGTTCTTCAAAAAAAAATGTAATTATGTAACTATAATATTTGTGACCCATTTTTTTATATTTCCATCTTCAGTAGGACCCAATGGGCTTTTGGCTACAGACAGGGTAGGGAAGTCAGAAAGTTTTGCCATTGCCTGATTTGAGACAGGATTGTCAACTCGTTATTCCTTCCTCCACTCTAACCTATTTCCGTGGGGGAGGGGGATTTGATTTTCCTTAACCAATCAGTAGAGACCAACATATCCGCCTGAATCTAACATAATTTTAAGTCGACACTGATGCGTAGCCATGCCAACGTATTTATTTTGCCGGGGTTTTAAGAGTGGGGCGGAGCGAAGTAAAAACAAATTACGCTGTTGGGCGATATTGAGAAGACATCCCATTCGGATTTCTAAGTAATTGGTACTTTTAATTGATTTAGAACAGCCTCGATAGCAGCGTCAATCTTGTCTATAGCAGTCGCCAGTGTTGTTATTACTTCTCCGTGGTTCCTGCGCATAGCTTGGTCTCTTCTATGGTGCTGCTTGACTAATTGTTAGGCTGCATTCAGACCAAATCAGGCGTTGCGGCGATTAGTGCAGGGTTGTGCGGCGGTGTGGGAGTGTCACTACATGGCCATGCTGATGTGCAGTCATCACGGTGGTGATCGATCTTTCTTCCATCTTCACAGTTTCTCGGTAAACAGCAGAATGCTACAATGCTACATGGTAAACAAAGTTCTTCTTCACCTGGGCGTCTACCTGTCTGATCGCGGGCGTCATTGGCCACCGCAGCATGACGTTGGTTGCGTTTTTTCGGCACCCCCTGTGGTCCACACCGCCGCAGCCTAAACACACTACCCAGGTTCAAATGAATGCCGCAGCACCTGATTTAGTCTGAATACTGCCTCAGTCCCCCCGCGTCGCTTATTGGACCGATCACTTTTCAACTGAGAAATCACTGTTTCATATCAAAATGCCAGAGCAGATGCAGTCAACTGGGTGGAGTGTGTGGATTCAAAGGTCTGGACCCAGGCAAAACCAGCTAGGCAATTAGTAAAAATCACTTAAAAAATGCAGTTTGGCTGCATAGCAGAGGAGCTGACCGATGCACCAGCTGCAGGTCCAGGACATGATCAGCATTAAGCAGCTGTTAATGTCCCATCCTGCTGTATATCCTGAATATACAACTGTAGAGCAGTGTGTGGAAATGATTCTGTAAACTGTTGTTGTTGACACCCACTTGATTTTGGCCTAAATATGTGCTGCAGCTTGGCAGCACACAGCGGCATTTGTTAACCTGAATTATTAATGCGTTGGTTTACAGATCGCCTGGGGGGCATGTGCGCTCGTGCTAACGGGTAACGTAGTCATCTTCGGGACCATCCTGGGCTTCTTCCTGGTCTTTGGATCCAACGACGACTTCAGTTGGCAGCAGTGGTAAAACAGCAGAGGGAGGGGGACCTTAGTCTGAACTGTTTTTATTAGCGTTACAATTATTATTATTGTATTACTGTTTGGTTCTTGTTGTTGTTATTTATATGATGACTGCCCATCCATAGACTCACACCAAACCAGTGCAATACTTAGTTTTTTTCTTTCTTTTTTTTACCGCCTGCATCATATTGAACTGACACAAGTGCGATGGAAAATGCTGACTTTCAGTTGGATTTTTACTCATTTTAATTATGGTGTCTGACTCCTGTGGTTGTGAGTTTTCTCCATTTGTGTGTCCGCTTTCATTTTCAGCCTTGGAAGCTGGTGAACAACTGCTTGACTGAAAATATGTGAAAAAGAATCCAATAAGACTCAATCTGACTAAAAGGACAGGGTCATACCTGTCTGGGCTCCTTTCTCTGTTTAGTAGACGCTCTGAAAAGCTCTGGACAAAGCTCTCTCTATACTAAGAGCACAGACGGGTGTGCATTTCCAGTCTGAGTGCTGAGTTGAGTGAAAATCAGCAGAAAACGGATGGAAATTCTGCACAATACAAGCTCAGATTTCACCTCTCATGTTGAGAAAAAGCTCTATTTCCATTTGGCACAGGTCTTATTGATTGAAATTGTGTCTGTTTTTATGTCTGTCACAGCGAAAGGTGAAAGCTGATAGAGTGCAGATTTTTCATTAACTTTGTGCTACTGTAATGCTGCCATCGTTTAGCTGTGAAAGTGAACAAGTCTAGAAGAACTGGGCTGTTACTGCCACCGACCCTTCTCATCTTTCCAGCAGTATGTTCCTTCTTTCTGTTTGGGACCGTGTTGGAAATAAGTGTTTTCACTTTAACATATTATCCCTTGGATTTTGTAATTTCTGCAGCCCATAAAAATATGTTATCACACAAAATAAGCAGGAGATGTTCAGGATGTTGTTTCCTCTCAGACCTCAGAGGAGAGGATTCATTCAAACCCCTCTCACCATCACCGCAGAGATCAAATTAAACTGACTTGGTGATTTCCCAGGTGCCAACTGGATGAAGACTGCTTATTCACCGTGTTCATTTTGCACACGATAGCTCTTACCTCACTCTAAGTATGGGTAAGTCTCGCCTTGTCAGGTCAAGAAAGCATGAAAAGCCTGTAGTAGCTGCCAGCTAGCGTAGGATTAGCTTGGGGACAGCGGCCTTGTTGGAAACTCCGCCAAGCTAAGAACTGGGCTACTTCTAATCAAGGCCTGGTCAGTCACTAACAGCCCGTAAGCTTTAAAATGGGACTCCTTCAAAATAAAAGAATCCAGCGTCCATGCTCGGTGTTGACAAGCACACTAGATCCGGTTTTGGCGCACATGCCGTCACATTTCCTCACACCAGCATTTCCATGACAGTTATGTTTTATGATTTGTTTTGGTTTTGAAGTGTTTCTATGTTCTCCGGCCTGTGTGAAGGAAACTTGTACACTGGTGCGTGTAATCTGTTGGCAGCTTTGGGATCAGCTCAGCCTGCAGTCAGTCAGGTTGCAGCTCTCCTGTTTGCTGTTTAACTGCATTAGTGGAAGCTAAACAAGGAATTTAGCATCTGCTGCGTCGTTGAAGCACTGGTGTGTTGAATGGAGGGTTGAGTGTCGAACATTTCCTTTTTAGTTGTTGATCTGATTTGTTGTTTTTTTGTGGGGGGGGTTTGTGGATGGCTCAGTTTGAATATGTGCTCTCTGGAAGATAAAATGTGATTTTTTTTTTTTTTTAATGAGACTGAAATATTATAATTTGTTTTAATTGTGTCCTTGAGATTTTTAGTTATTACGTTTTGTAGACCAGCCCAGAAGATACTTTTACCATGGATTTCCTTGCACAGCAGATTTCCAATGAAAGTTTGGCATTTAGTTATAGACTCGTAATATCCACGTTTTGTCCCAAAGTATAATTTCCACTTCCAGTGCCCCTTTTTTCAGATTTTTTCAATCAACTTGCATTAAAGGAATAGTTCAACAATTTTGGAAATCTTTCAAGAGTTAGATGAGAAAATTGATACCACTAATATACCTGTGTGTTAATGAAGACAGAGCCAAGACGTGGTTACCTACAGTACATAAAGACTGGAAGCAAGGAGAGACAGCACCTCTAAATTGATTTTAGAGGGATTTATGTGCTTTAACTATAAACTATTGGATAAACTGCGGTTTGTCAAGAAATAGTTATAGCATATTTGTCAGTTTTATATTTGTGTTTGTGTATGGATTAAACAAATGAGATACAACGTGTTAATTGGTAAACTTTAGAGATGTTGATGGGTGTTTTTTTTTTTAAACTTTAGAGTGAGTCAGGAACGCTATTTACCCCTGCTTCCAGTCACTATGCTAAGCTAATCGACTCTTGGTTCTGACATCACACACATGAGAATATGTGTCGTCCCACCTAACTTTTGGTAAGCAATTCCTAAGTCACATTAACAGCTGCAATTTATAGAGAGGAACAAAAAGTGAAACTCTTAAATTCACCACAATTTTTACAGTATTTCCCACATAAATTAAAAACGCTATGGGAAGAGCAAAGGGTTGGAAATCTGCCAAGCTAAAAATACTAACTGACATCTGGGTTTCAGCATTACAAATTGGCATTAACGCGTCACACTCGGCTGTAATATTTTTGAACTTTCTTGTTTGTTACGCGACTCTTCCAGAGATTACAGTGAAGGCATTGATTGTATTAAAAGCACCATAACCATGGCAGCTTTTTAGTTTCAGTTCAAAATGTATTTAACTAAGTTACTGACTATTGAAAACTACTGACATGATTTGTGCATATTATTAAGTAACGATTCACCCACTGGTGGTACTCTAAACCAGTCTGTGGTTGGACAAGCAGGGTAACTCCTTATTGTATGACACTGTATGTATATTAAGCTCAATTTGTCAAATGTTCTCTGACTTTCTGTTTTCTAGTCTGATGTTAACTCCCCCAATGTGACAGAATCTGGTGTGTAGCTGTGGGACGGGTTTCTCTGTATTTCTGTTTTAAGAGAGATGTTACGCTTTTTTTCTCTCTCACAGATTTGGGAGGATATTGTGTTTATTTATTTTATCGGACGCTTCGTATCAATGCCCAACGTCATTTTCTATTTACAACTTTTGTGTTAAGAAGCAGAAGTCAGCATGGTGGTTTTCTTTCTTTCTTTTTCTTTTTTTAATAAACGCCATTTTTGAACATCCTCTCCTTTGAATGACTACAAATGCATTTGCTTTGCTGGCTTGCATTTGAGGGATCAGGTAGACACAGGCTCACTCTTCAGACTTCACAGGAACTAAGCTTAACTGATATCATCTGCATGGCCTAGTTAGTCTGTGCTGTAGGCGAGCAGCACTCAGGAGAATCAGCCTATTACTAGACAGAAAAACAGAGTTAAAACATCTCTTCATGTCAGTAGAAGGAGCGCATGTTAAACATATACAGTGATGATTTTCAGTCATCTTAACTCTTTCATATTGAAGGGAAGTCTACTTGATATTCCTGCACCAACACTACATGGCAACACTTCACTTTAAGTCCCCGTTTAGCATATATAAGTAGTATATAAACATTTGTTAAATGCTTTATAACACACTAGTGTAGTTGTAATCAGATATAAGTGTTTAAGATCAGATAGAACTTTATTAATCCTTAAGGAAATTCTTGTTTATAATGTGCTGTATGAGTAGATAATATAGTAAAGCCCAGTTGTAATAATATTTAATATGTCCTCATAGGAGAGGTTATGTCCTTATATCTGTGTATAACTACATTATAGTGTGTTGTTAACCATTTATTAAATGATAATATATGACTTATAAATACTAAATACAGGGACTTAAAGTGAAGTGTTACCAACTGCTTATTACTGTGCATACAGTGGCTTTGGAAAGTATTCAGACCTCTTCACTTTGAGTATACTTTATTGTGTTATATATTACTACTTATATACTTTTTTTTTGGGCCATCAATCGTTGCACAAGAACCCATAATGACAAAGCGAAAGCACGGTTTTGGAAATGTTTCCACATGTATAAAACATCTCAAATCAAATCTCTCATTTACAAAAGTATTCAAGATTTTCTGTGGCGCCGTAAATTAAACTCATCCCTGGTTGCTTTGATTATCCTCGAGATATCTCTTCTAATTCTAATTTCTAAACTTCTAATTTTGGTCTTCCATATAACTATAAAAAGTACATTTTTAATTGTCGTAAATGAAGTGTGCAAAAAGTGAAGAGGTCTCACTACTTTCCAAAGCCACTGGAAGTGACCAAACTTGAAACAGAACTTAAAACTCTGTTAACGTCATGTTCAAGTAAATATAATTACACAGGACTGAAGAAAACATTACCTGATTTATTTCAGCAGAGTTAACCAGATAACCCAGTGAACCTACTTTTTGGAACAGGCCCCTGCATGCATGGGTTTAGTCAGTATTTATTTAGCACTTTTAAGTTGACTGTTCTCCCAAATAAATCCCATAAATTAACCTTTTACCACAGAAATGTATTCTTGTAAGGGTGGCAAAGAACTTAGAACAGTGTTTAGATCATTACTGGGAGGAGTATCTGTGCTTTGTCTCCCTCTGCTGGCATCAAATATGATGGTACGTGCATCAGCAGCAGCAGCAAACTCCCATGCAATTAGACACTCATTTATAGACATATTTGGCACCAACGAGCCACAACTTAGTAGTGAGAATATTTTAAAAGTACTTCTATCCTCTGTGTGGCCTCTTTTTCTGCCTAGGAGATATCTCCAAAAACCTGAAACTGGTATTTATTATCACTTAACATTATTTGTTGTACTTAGGCTTACTATAGGCTTAATGATACACAACATCCTGTGCATTTCTTATTTGTTTTTATTATCAAGCTTGAAAACTAAAAGTAGTAGTTAAGGAGTCTCTGGGATGCTGTACACCATCATGGGACAGTCAAGCAGTGAAACTCAGACTGATGAACTTCATCTAATGTTTGTAAGTTTTTAAATCTGACTGGCATATGACACATATTAAATAGTAATAAAGACATCTCTGGGATACATGATACATTGTTATTATTAAGTGAATAAATGACATGTAATGACAGGAAAACACTTAGCGAGCACATATCTACACCGAGGCTGCACAGTCAAACACACATGGTGGAGGAAGTATTTCAGATTTCAGGTACTAATACCACACTGTAAAAATACTCTGTGACAAGTAAAAGTCCTGCATTGAAAATGTTGCTTAAATAAAAGTATATAAGTGAAAGTACTCGATGCAGATGAATGTCCCCTGTGACTGTTATACTATTATATATGATATCATTAGATTATTAGTACTCATGCATTCATGTAAAAGCAGGATTTGACTGTTGGAGTTGGTTAAGGTGGAGCTCATTTTCAACTATTTTGTATCGGACTGCAAGTAGTGTTTATTTTCATCATGGATTAACCTGCTGATTATTTTCTCCATTAATCAATTGATTGGTTTGTAAAAATTCAGAAACTAGTGAGAAATATCATCGCAATTTCCCAGAGCCCAAAGTGACGCCTTTACAATTCTTGTTTTGTCCAACCAACAAAATTATTGAATTATTGAAAATAATTTCAAATAATTAAAAGGAAAAGCAGCAAATCCTCATATCTGTGAAGCTGGGACCGTGAACTTAAAGGATTATCAAAACAGTTTCTAATTTTCTGTCAATCGACATTCGATCATTTCAGCTGTACTTGTATAAACGGTTGGGTAGCTTTTAATTTATAAATAAATTTGTACTTAAATACAGTACTTGAGTAAATGTACTTAGTTACATTCCACCACTGGTGACAGACAAACTATAGAAATATATGTATTAGACTTCTTTAAGTGAATTAGTTGCAGTGTCTCATGAGAAATGAGCAAAAATGAAGGTTTTCTGCAAACAGTTTAGATTACAGTCAGGTCCATAAATATTGGGACATCGACACAATTCTCATCTTTTGGGCTCTATACACCACCACAAAGGATTTTAAA
>LKNJ01003663.1:0-41274 GCA_002120245.1 Maccullochella peelii
CTTATCAATCTTTTTTTATAGCATATTCAGTAATATGTTCTGTTAGCTATCATGTCTGTGGTGTTAGCAAAAATAGACTTTGGATTTGTGTTTTTGTTGTACTGCACAAACCACACAAATGAAACAGTAGACTAAGAAAGTATGCTTATTACAAATGGACCTTTGGCTTCTCTCTGCTTTGTATGCTCCTGCTCCCCCCTGCGGCCTGATGCACTATCCACTTCAACTATGCAATCACTCTGGTATATCACTTTAAAGATACATCACTTTAAACATACATAATAAGAAATGTTCTCTGAGGGAAGAGTTGTGCTGAATGGTGCTGAATTGAAAAACAGCTCATTAGTACACCTGCCTGGAATTAAAGGGCCTAAACCTTCATCTGAAAAAAAAAAAAAAAGGTGCATTATAAATGAGGCATGAGCATGAGTCAAGCTCATTAGAAAAGTAAATGTTGAGCAAAAGAAAGATGAACAAACAGTCAGGAAAGGAAATGGTGCATTTAATTAAAACTCACTGACCATTTTTGGTCGTTAAAACAGTCACATGATTTATTATCAATCACAGACAAATAAACAGATAAATGTATAAAAAATACTGAGAAGAAGATATTTGCAAAGTCTTTTGTGTAAAGATGATTCTTTGACAAATGGAGAAACATACAATTTTAGCAGCAACCAGCTTTAAAAATTGGAAAATTACAGTATTTTGCATGGCAGAAAAATATACTGATTCAAGTATTAACACTCTCAACACATGAACATTTCATAATATAATGATATGTAATTTCACTGAATGGAGACAGTTAAGACTCTGGGAAAAATTCAGTGACTCGGTGTGTGTTTCATGTCATATTACGGTGGCCAGCACAACAATTTGGAATGTTCTACCTGTGCGACAGCAGCGCCATGAAACCCTGAAGACTCGTAGTAACTACCCTGTGGGCTGTAATTAGCGACAGTTGAATGGCTGCATGTAGAACTCAGGAAAGACTGGAGGGCCTAACCTAGAGGCACTGTCTGCCAATTTCTCTTGAGCTGAGTACCTGTTGTGTGAAAGAATGATTACAGGTTTGTGAATACTTTTATTGAAAGGTTGTTTCTTTTGCCTGACAGAAGTCCAGGCAGTAAGTAAAAAAATATATAATTTACTCAAAAATCACTGCCATGTCGATGTTGTTTAATGTCATCGCTCTGAGGTGGAACTACAGATGTGCTTGTGATTTTCAAGAAGTGCTTTTACAGGACAGTCATCAAGTTATAATGACTTAGTAAACAGTTATCTACTTCCACATTTACCAGATGAAACATCCCATTCTTTCTGTCTACCTGTCGACTTTAAATCCATGGTTTGGAGAAAACGGTCTCTTTTTGGCTTGCTAAATGTTCAGCTCTCCTCACCAGTCATTTGTTTACTTCGGATCTTCGCCATTTCATGCTGAGCAGGTAGCGTACAATCAGTTTGTGTGAGGTTGTTTGCTGAAATATGGCTGCCCACGGTTTTATTTTTTGGGGATTCAACCATATGGACTGACAAACCAAAACAATGAGCTGAGAGCTGCAAATAGCAGTAGAGTTACCGCTGTGCCATTACTATATTCATACTACGCTTCATACTGTGTTGTCCTCTGTTCTTCTTCCTGTCAGAGATACTGTGTGTGGTGATAAACCCAGATATTGTCCAACCGCATTTCTGGATACGACTAAAAGGAAAAAAAGTTGTTGCTTGAAGCAATATAAGGCAGATGATTACACCCAGGTTTAAGGTGCTGGAGATACTACTGTTGATCAGTCATCCCTCCAAGCAATGCCGGATCAGCATCCTCATGACAATAACTGCTGATCTCTTCAGTCTGCTCTCAAGTACAGAAAAGTAAAGGCGAAAAAGCGATTGCTGCCTCCTTTGACGTCATCTTCTCCTGCGGGCCACAGTGCAAAGAGTATAATAGATAGTTGGATGTTCTCCAACATTAGACAAGTAAAGATGTCAGAACAATCTTTAAACCGTTGATGAGAACACAGTTTTGAACTTGGGAATCAATTTATTTTGCTATGAAACATTTCCTTCACTCTCCTCCTCCTCTCTCCCCCTCCTCTGCTGGATGTTCATGTTTGCCAATGCTAATAAGTCTCCCAAAATAAACATGCAGATGTGAGTTTAAGACCTACTTCCACATCAGTGCTGTGGCTTCTTATACACTAAGTACAATAAATGTACAAGAATTCAAAGGTCCTGTGGTTATTGGGGCTCGACACATGACAGCCCAATCACATATTGAATTATCACTCTATAGATAACTACAGTAAAAATTACACTTGATCTTCAATCAAGGATTTTAAAGTGCCCTGCCAAATTCCCCAATGTTTCTTTCTTTGATTAGTAGAAAATAACAGTAAAATCACTTAAAGATCAAACCATCAATCAAATGTATTTTCTCCCTAAGAAGGCCATAAATTAAACTTGATTCAGTGGCATAACTAGAATTATTTTGGACAATATGTATTATATGAAGATGCATGACATTTATAAAATGTGATTTAAACCATCTTTAAATTCCAAAAATAATGTACAGTAGGTGACACACAAGCATACACATACATGCAGAGATTTGAGAGTACAATCTCATACAGTAGATCTATAGATGAGTGAAAGTATAAGTGTTTACTTCAACAAGGCAGATATTTAGCTATGTCTCCATTGTCAAAAGAAATCTCCACTACTGGTACAGAATGAGTCAATGCATGTAGTACTGTATGTTATATCAATGCAGTGTCTGTTTACTTCGTAGAAATCTCATTTGGTCTCATTTGGAATATTAGGCATCACTTGAAATGTCAATACTGCCCTGTGTAGATTCAGATTGGTATCAGATCTGCCTTCAGGAGAAGGAGAAACCTGATTTTGATGTGCATTTCTGATAGCAAAGGATAGACTAAGATGATGACACACTTTTCTTTGGCTCTGAGATGTCAGACTCACTGAGCGACCAAAAGTAGAATGCATATATTCTATGAAAATATAAAAAAAGCCAAAGGTAGAGGAATACATTATCAGGAGGTGTAGTAGAGCTGGCCGTCATACCCAATCATGTCACCTGCGTTCCTACTCTTGTGTTCAGCACCACAGCACTCAAGACAGTTTTGTGATGGTGAGTCTGGAATAAAACCACCACTAAAGCTTCTCCTGAAGGGGAAAGTATGTCCTTGTGCCAGAGGTAGAGAATCGCCACAGGTGAACATACAGCACCTTAAATTAAATTAACATTGGAAGAGATAACACATGTTCCTGTGATCCTATGAGAACTGTGCAAGAATTCAGTGTTAGTGAAGAAACAAATAGAACTTGTGGCAGACTGTTGGGACACTTTGGATGTGCCAGTGCAGCATGGACCTGACAGTGCCTGACAGTGCCATGGAGGATATAGCTACCTCCACAACTGTCACTCCATGCATAATGGTCCATGCTGATGGTTCTAGGTTGAATACGAATCACAACACACAGTCACAAGTGTTCTATTTTAAATCTTTTTTTTCTCATGATGAGGGATTCAAGTTAGAATTGACCAACATATCATGTACAAAAAGTCTGAATAGGATTTGTTCATGTACTTTTTTTTTTTGTAATGAAAAAAAGCACACTGTATGACTGTGCCTGGCGGTACGAGGGGAAATTATGGTAATTATTAACACCAGAATATCCATGCCAAATAATCGCTGCTGACACAAACCGCACTGTTCCTTTCCTTAATTATTGGTGGTTAATTGGTGGCGCAAAGAGTAATGCATTGGTTAGCTCTGTATGTGAGGTCTGTGAATTAAAGGAGGGCATGTGTGTAATTCAGTGAAGCAGAGCTTGCCAGAGCCACTTAAAGTCCTCCCGGAGCCCAAGACAAAATAGGACCTTATGGCCTCTGATTATATCTTATGGAAATAACTGTGTTATAATTGATCATTCTGCATGGGTGCGCTTCATTCAGCAAGCCCTTATTGATGATACGCCCCAGCCCGAGTAACGTTCTTTCTGCATTTTTCAATACAATTATTTCTAGCAGGTTGTATTTTGCAAATATAGGACCTGTTCAGTGATGCAGGTTTTGACTTTGATGTGAGGGCTCAGCAGTATCAGTCTGACATGTGCTCAGCAAACCAAAAGCATGCAGTTAGCCATGGCTGGAGGGACGTTGTAGAATATGTTAGTTGGAATTAAGGTGCACTGCAGCTCTGGCCACAGCCTGCAGCATTGTGTTTTGGTGACACGCAGCAAGGATCATAACATTCAGGCATTGAGAAGCTGTGCATGCTTTACTAAGGGCATGCAATACAGCACATCTGTAAATTCTTGATTGTTGTATGTGGTGTTGCATGATGTGGATGCCCTTTTTCATTCTTTATGAACACAAATAACACCTGTTTACCTATAGTACATCAGTTTATATCAAACCAAATGTTTTCCCACAGTAACATCATCCCATCCTGCAAAATCATTTTTTCTCTTGCAAAAATCAGTAGGATAAATGGTCTCCCTTCACTGAAAATACTTGCCTCCTTTCAACAGAATGTTTCCTAACTTGTATGGGCATTGTATCAACAACACACTACACAGAGGCTCACTTGTGTTGCACAGATGATGCAAAGCTGCTGCAAGTTAGCTTTATAGTTCAAACAGCTTGATGATGCCTCCTTGCCAAAGAGAAACATGAAGAGGAAAAACATGAACTGGACCTTGCTTTGTGTGTATTGGTGCTATTTTTTATACCCAGTAATCCATTATTATGGGTTTTGAATATTTTTCATTCTGATTGATGTGTTAATATCATATCTATCTATCTATATAATAATAATATAAAAATGCAAAATTACTATAACAGACCTAAGTTGAGAATGAGGTTGCATAACAATTACACAAAAGCATTTTTCATTTTAAGAAGTGACTTTAACAAAGATAAGTTTACCACTGTAATTTCCACTGGTGGACTATTTTAATGGCTTTGTTCTAATTTGGTGATACTGCTAGTATCAAGGATTTAGTGGCCTGTACATGAAATTGGTAACATCTTAAAATAAGCATTAGAGAAAGGTTTAAATAAGGATGTAATTATCCTGTGATAAAGGGTGTTTACTTGATCAAATAAAAAATTTGACATTAATTACAGGTTTCGTTAAAGTCAGAGCAAATGGATCCTATAAATGACAATAGAGACAGACATTAAACCAGCAAAAGAGATATGTTTGCCTTTAATAATGATGATTATAGAAGAAAGGTCAGAGTTGCCCAATGGTTTCTTTATGTTTTACCACGCCTTTTAATATCTGTATGCTTTTATTCTCCTCAGCATGGAGGATGAAATCACTGTCCTCTGTGTGTGTGTGTCTTTGTGCTTGTGAGTGCATTAAAAGCCTGGCAAAGCTCAAGGTAGCTCGTGTCTACTATTACCATGGTAACTTCTTCCCTCATTAGTGGGAAACCAGAAGCAGAAAAATAGTTGTTGACTCACTTATAGTGTGCCTGCTATGGTAGTTACATTCAAATGCTCTATCATCACTTATCCTTTGCATTATACTTTCGTGCATTGATTCTGATTGATCAGACATTAAAATAAATTGCACTTAACGGCTGCTGTCATGAATAATACATAACATTTGCATATTTGATTGCTTCATCCGAAGCTATGCTGACATAAGATATTAGATCATATTTAAATGAACATTGAGTTGTTTTATGTCTGTTCCATCTGTGTAGATGGATAACTAGTAAAACCAGTATTCCATAAGAAAAGTGCTTACGCTGTGTGTGTGTGTGTCCGTCCTAACGCCTTAGGGGACTATGTTCCTCTACCCTGATGAGGAAGCACATGAAATCTAACAAAAGGAATAAAAAAAACATTTACAATTCTCTGGTCCCCGTGAGGAAAAGAGCTATTTCTATTGGTAGTTTGCTGTAGGGTTAAGCTTAAGGATAGGCTGAGAGTGCCTGTGTGCATTTGTCTGTGTCTCTGTGAGCCTGTTTATGTTTTTTTCACAGGACCCAGGAGACGTTGACAGCAGTATTAACAGAATCTGATATGACAAAATGAATCATATAAATGAAGACCACAACCTCTTTACTTCGCCTTCCTGTTTTTCTTCCTCTCATCTTCCTTTTTCTACGGGGAGCCAGTTCAGCGATTAAATTGTCACTGCACCGTCAGACCTTGACAGGCTGCACTAATCCACGATGCTGTCGCTCCTCTGCTGATCCATCCTGCTAGGGAGGACGTTCTCCAGGCTTAAAGCCAATGGGCCATGTCCCCCACTACCCCACCCAGCTGCTGTATGAAAGCAACACAATTATAAACGTGGGAACAGACTTACCTATTGGCAACATTCCTTGACAGACCCATCATCTTGCCTTGGAACTGAGTTCAGTTGGCACATTAAGTTTGTAATTCAAGTTAATTAATTGAAACAAAATGTAGGTGCCCCTAATGTTAAATTATAGTTATAGCATGTCACTTTTTTTAATTAATGAGTGATTTCTTCTAAAACACTTGGCTCTTAAAAACATCTGCAAGTTAAACATTATTACTGCTCCTATACCTACTACTAATACATGCATACTACTGTAAACACCGGACTAATTTCTCCATCCATGCTTCCGTCTTGGTTCTTTCAGCATTTACATCCTGCAGACCCATCACAAACACTGCAGATGAAAGAATCACATGTCCATATGCAGATAACAAAGGCTGCCTTGTTTTTCAAACAACAAGACTTAATGAGCATGTTACAGACATGTTGTCAAGAAAATCCACCATGCCAGCAGACAATTAAAGCTTTCACAGGGTGTTGGTCCATGATTTACTGTTTTACATATCAGCTTAGTTAATTATATTGCTTCTTTGATTTAATTGGCAAGCAGTGCGTTCTTGTTTAAACACTATTACAAGGTACAGTATGTGACAATAAATGATAAAACCTTCCTGTGTGTGTATGTATACATATAGTTAAATATAGTTTGTAATATCACTTAACCTGAAAAATATGCTTAGTAGCAGCAGTATAATTTCTTAGAAAGTGAGGAGAGCTCATTTTTCAATTCAACTTTAAGATTTTACCAAAGGACCGGACACAAATGCATGTGCCTTTGTCGCTGCCATGTTGCCCGTGAAAATAAAATCAGACAAAAAAATTGATAAACATTTCTTTCAATTCACATTACCCACCCAATAAATGGATGAAACTTGATTGCGTTTCCTTTACCACCATAGAGTGTAAACATTTTATCACTGTATGTTTCCACATTTACAAAGTCAAATTTTTTTGGGGAGAACTGTGCACAATCACATTCGCAGAGCCAGAGAAGATCACATACGAGATGACAGACA
The DNA here is from genome assembly GCA_002120245.1 of Maccullochella peelii. NCBI lineage: Eukaryota > Metazoa > Chordata > Actinopteri > Centrarchiformes > Percichthyidae > Maccullochella > Maccullochella peelii. The sequence continues at coordinate 7,364 of LKNJ01003663.1, forward strand.
CACCCACACTATACACAAGCACAGCAGGTCTCTCCACTTTCTCTTCCCCACATCAAATGCATGCTAACACTTTCAATAAAGTAATGAGAGAGCGTTTGTAGCAATGTAACCACCACGAAGAGACTGCATTGGATTTGAAGGCAGCGGTACAGCCTCAGTTGCCTGCAGCACTTTACTTGTCATTTCATTGTGAGCTCAGCTGGTGAAGGATAACAGCTGCTTCTCATTACTGATGTTTAGACTAAATGATGTCCAGCAATGGACACAGAATAGAGACCATATAGCTACATCATTATGTTTGAGCACAGGAAACACTCAGACAGCAGACTTTGATATCTCTGTATCCACCACATGCACATGGGGTCTCTGGAGGTTTTGTCAAGGACTGCCCACTGCGTCTGTTACTCTGTCATTAGGACGAGAGGACCTGACAGAAGAGGAAAAGAAGAGGGACAGGTGCTAGGTGGTTTGTGATAATTAAATGTATTTTTTTGTTAATAGGGAAACAATGGTGGATAAAGGTGTAGCCTCCTCCCATCTCAGGGGTATCAGATGGTAGAGTCTCTCAGATCAGGAGTTCAGTTGCAGTGTAGACCTTGAAACATTCTCCACAACTGCACTAAGGATTGTCTTCTTTACTCCAGCAGAGGGAGCTCCACTGATTTCATCATTACAGGTAGAAACTTCATGAGAAAAGAGACCATTCAGCCCCCTTTATGCTCTATTGGAGCATTTGTAAGGGTAATCTGTAAAGCTGAGGTGTTAATACTTTGGTGTGCTTATAGTGTAACATGTAAAGCAAATTCCTGTGAAGATGTTGTGTTTTTGCATGGAATTGCTTTGGAATCAAAGATAACTAATTAGTGTTTATTGGGGGAAATAGAAAATAGTGAGCCTCTGTTCTCCTTCCATAATATTGCCAAACTCTTACCTCTATTTTTTTCTACCCATTCTCCCTTGTCTTCCTCATTTTTTTCTCTCTGTCAGAAGTAAAGTACAGTAAGACTCACACTCTCTATGTGGCATCTTTACCGGCTTTATCTGAGCTAAAGCTTGTACATTTTATCCTGAGACTGGTGTCAAATAAGATAAACAGATCTGTTAGTTGGGGAACACAAGCCAGAGGATTGAGCAAAAGCAGGAAAGAAGAGACCACTTGAACAAGAGATAGAAAACATGAGAATAAATTGAAGGAATAGGTGCAGTTGGTGGTGCTCAACCAAGGTAATATTTCATCATCAAATGATCTGACGTGATTCTTCATTTTTCCTGATATCTTTGTTCTACTTGACATGTTTTTACAAGAGGCTTTGCTTTGGTATTGCACCAGGAGAACTGTCCATGTTTATTGATAGAACTGCTCCTGAAGTGAATCCTGAAGAATCTAATTAAGTAAAGTAGCAAATGAAAGGAGACAGAGGGAGGCATAAAGAAATCCCTTTGTTCCACCTCAACCCGTCTCAGGCTGAGATCAATTACCAGGCGACAGACTAGTTTAATCCATGTACTCGGGAAAACAACAAGCAAACTGGGGATAAATATTAATTTGTCAATACAGATAAATGTTGACTAACAGAGCTATGTGTGGTCTGACTGCTGAAAGAGCAGTAACAAACAATAAAGCTAATTTAAATTCTTCTTTAAAGAAGATGGTGTTTACATTTGCATTCTGTTATTTTTACCTGAAAAAAGCAAATGGTAAAGGCAAAATCAAGATCTAAGACTACTGAAATATTGACAAAAAAAAACTAGCTAATCAGCACTAATAGTTCACATAGTTCCAAGAAACAACAATAGCCTTATGAAGCCTAATTTAACTAATTAAATTATACCATGATCTGTTGATACGCAGGCCTTGTCCCTTAAGCCATATTTTTGACTAATTTCTCATTTAATGCATTTATGAAAATTACAAGTAACGGTATTAAAACATTTAGAAGTTATGAAAAGACATATAACTCTTGTTTTTATGAACACCACATAGTAGTACTGCAACATCCCTTATATACTGGGCTTGATGTACCATTGGGTTGACTGGCGTGAACAGAAATGGGCACCATCCTCTTTAGGTGCTGGTGACAGTCTTGAATTGATTATCTTTAATTATTATTGTAACTTCTTACATGACAATGACTACGTGGACCTTACAACCAGCAGCAGGACTGCTGATTCACATCCTGTAGTGAATTTAAATTAAGCACATCAGTCTGTCATGTGTGCGCCCAGTTTGAGGCTAAGACATCTTGTCTATATGCAAATCTCATTTCAGGGAAGCCTTTTTGGAAAGCTGCACTGTAATGCAATGTATGTGTTTTTTGTATGTGTCATGACAGAGTACTTGACAGACGTTTGCGGTGAGTTTATGGAAAGGTGTTTCATCTGAAGAGTGATGTTTTCTGCTGCACTGGTGCATTCATATGGGAGGTCCAAAGTAGAAAACAGGTCATACTATAACTTCATATGCTGTAGCTGCCAGGGTTGGAAAAACAAGGACAAAACCACGCCCTCCTTAGTTAATGTTGGCTGTCAGGGTTTCCATTCTCGCATGCCACATAAGCAGGTTACAATGATAACGGCGGCAGATTTTGCTGTTTTGTTTTCTGAGCCTCACCTCAACATAAATAAACTGTGTATTAATCCCAAATTATCCCTCTGTTACCTGTTATAAATTATCTCTGATGAGATGGACACTGTAGCTAATGCTCCATGCTCTGCTTGACCTCTGCACAGCCTTTGGCATGGTAAATAATGAACTGAGGGATTGCCTTGGAATCTCTGGCACTGCCCCAGACTGGTTATCTGTCAGTATGTTTTTGGTTTTTATTGGTGATTGTCTTACTTCTGCTTAATTTAGTCTGTGCAGTGAGCCACAAGCTCATTTTCATTGCTATGGAAATATTGCTGCATCTATCACTGTCTAACTGAATGCCTCCCAAATTTCCTTGAGTTAAATGCAGAAAGACGCTGAAGTCCTTGTCACTGGCTCTCATGTCATGTCATCTCAACACAAATAGCTCTTTTAACTAAAGTACATCAAGTCTTAGTCAGAGAATTTGTGAGTTTCATTTGAGTTGTGTTTGCACTTTCAGGAACAGCATTAGCATTAAAATACTTACTGGCATTTACATGGTATCGTCTTCCAGATTGCCATACTCAGAAGTAAAATCAAAGCACAGAGGGAAGAAAGTTAACAATAGATTAATAAAAACTCAATAAAATACTCCAAAGTGCTTAATGTTATATAAAAGGCAAGTTATATCTGTAATTAATAAACCATGAGATAAGGAACCACAATTTTTTAGCTGATACCACAGAAAGTCCTTTATAAATGTCACCAGGCACTGCTGTATTCTGTTTTAGTCTGCACCAAGAAGATCTTTTCAGTTGAGGAAGCTGTCTAAACTTGTGACAAGAAATGGAGCGATGTTGTCAAAGTCTGCATTTTCCAAAACAGTTCAGTGGATTTGAACATTTTACAGGAAAGCATGACAGTGATTACATGTTTTGAAATGCCTTTGGGGTTTTGGGATGTTGATGGCATTGAAGCTTTGTTGATATTTTTGCAAGTGTGCCAGTTTATTGCTTGTCACTGCTGTTTCTATTCATCTTAGTAGAACTCAGTTTATGAAAGGTCCTGCCACCTCTAATTAGATGTTGTCATTGTGTCAAAAACCAAAGCTTGTACAATATTATGATATTTAGAATAAGGGTATTGCAGAGCAGCTGGGCTTTTACATGTCCCAGCTTACTCTTACTGTTTTTTCACAGCCTGCATCAAACTTATTATAATTCACACAGGCTGTATAATTAATCAAAACTACATTATGCCTGCCCCGATTGAATGTTTGATGGGGTCCAGGGTTGTCGCTGTTTATTAGAAATAGCTGATTTTTGATTTTTTTTTGAAGGACATTATTGAAGGAGTTAATCAGACTTGCGTGAGCCTGCTGGATACAACAAATTAAAAATAATTAGAAGGCATTATAGGTTACGAATACTAGTAAAGATAAAATTGAATGGTACAGGAAAACAAGACACAAAACCACACATACATACACTGCTGCAGCAACACCAGTCTGGTGTATGGAATGGGAGAACTTTTTTTTGACCAATAACAAAGGTTCTATTAATGAAATTCAAAATACTTAAAAACTAAAAAACTTTAGTCACCCTTAAATCACTAATTCAATCACCTCACTTCTAGTAAGAAACCTCTTTAGCTACTTATTGACAGGCCCATTTCAAGATTCAAATGTCTTTTTTGTGCGTGTTTGGGTGTATTGAGGCATTTTCTTTCATGTTTGTCAAGAGTGTGGCACATGCTGTAAACTCAGATACACTCGCACAAAGACAATCACATCATAGCTTTCAATACCCTGGAAGCTGTCATAACTCTGAACAGAAGGTTAAACTTTCTAATTGATGTCCCGAGCTTCCTTAATCACTGCTTGTGTGAGAGAGCAGAGACCTGGGAAAGAGTACGACAGAGAGACAGAGAGGGAGACAGAGAGAGAGAGGAAGATTAGAGTGTCTTGACAAGGAAAGCCTTTCAAGTTTGTAGGTTTGAAGTGCTAATGATATGCAAATGTGTGCAAATGAGTGCACACCCACCCCCTAAAACTCTTGCCGAATACTTGAAGCTGAGTGAAATTCCGGGCTGGTGTTTGTCTATAAATAGTGGAAGTTTGGGTGTTTTTAACTATGTTAGCAGTAGTCCAAGGCAGTGGAAACCAACCAGGACTGTACACGGCAAACATGTTTAGCACTATTCGTCTTTACTCATTTGTCAACAAATGTGTCTCACTTTCTAGATTGATGTTAGATTAGCAAAACGTTTTTGTGATCAACAGTGTGTCACAGTGAAAGATCTGATGTATAAATACATTTATGAAATGAATATAGTAACTTGTCAAGAGGAGTAAAGTTAATATAAAGTTGTACTGACTTATGCTGATAGTTATAATCTGTCTGTATATGAGCATCGAGGTGAACTTGATGAGGATGAACTTAATTACACAAAACACCAACTGTATAATGCAGCTCAACTTTCGAGAGACAGTTTTACTACATGTGACAAGACAAATAAAGGGATGAATGAACAGATCAATGATCCAATTACCTTAGCTGACACACGAATCCATAGACAGTGTGGCGAAAGATGGCATACTAATCCATTTCGCAGCAGTTAACAACTTTAATAAAAGTTTTCTTGTACAACAAAACAATTAGCAACTGTGTGGCAAAATGAGGGATAAGATGAATAATGGTTCCAAACAAAAAGAGGGAGAGTAGAAGCACAGACAGAGTGCATAACGTCATGGTAGATTGAGAACAGCAGTTGCTTTTCAAATACTGGGGCCACATGAGAAAACATTCAAAATTCTTAGACATTTTCAAAATGACTTGCATCACAAAATTCACTGATATTTTGTCTCACTCTTTTACATGCGAGACGATTAGGAAAAGCAGTATCACACACAACGATGAAGCTGAGATGATCCTCCTGACTCCTGATATGTCATTGACGTCAAGACCTCTAATCTCACAGCATCCTGTGTGATCACATAAGCATTAATATTCATGTTGATGCACCAGGCATTAATATGCAGCGATAAAAAGAGAACCTACTATACCATGGCAGGTGAGAAACATTGATCCCCTTTAAAGGACTTGTGCAGTTGGTGATACCAAACGGTTCTCATATTATCAGGATGGCTCAGAACAGTCCACAAGTCAATTAAAGTGATTAAGATGGATGGATAAATCTGTAAAGCCTTCACACTACCAGATATTCTGTCCTAACTGTCACTCCCAACCAAGCCTCTAATAGGGATTTCACATTTGATTGTTGGGATGGATAAATCTGGTGGAAGTGGCACAATAAGGGCAGAGGTATACTTGATCAGAACTAGTTCGTACGACGTGTTGTTCAACAACATTGGGAATCAAAAGTGTTTCAAAAGTGTAAACCTTGACTCCTTTCTCACCTAAGCACAATGCCGCTTTGTAGGCTTCGGAAAGTTAAAGAAATTGTCCATCGGACAAGCACTTCTGATAGAGTATACTGGCCCTTTAAAGCTTTGGTGAGTGTACATCTACAACTGAAAAGTAATGGCAGGACTAGGGATACAAAAGCGGCCCTTGAAGGGTACAGTGCCTTGGCAGCAGCAAGGAGTAGACCATGAGTAGAGTGAGCTGCCTTGAAGCTAGCTGGTTGCAATCTAACAAGCTAGTCTGTGAAATAAATTCAAAAATGTGTTACTTAAGTTCAACAGTTATACAATACATATTGGCAAAACTGGTGATTCTCCCCAGAAAACATTTCTGTTTCTTACTAGTTCAGTCAACATTACTCTCTGTATTTAATTTTTTGAAAGCAAGAGGATAGTTTTTATAATTCTCGCTGCTGCCCAAGCACTTGTGCAGTCAGTAGATTGCCGAAATAAAAAGCAACAGAGCCTTGATATACTATCTGCCTTTTAGGTCCTTATTGCTAGGAACAAATTATATGAGGAGTCCTCTTTCTTGCCACCTGATAAATGTAAGTCAAGTATTCACTGACATTAAGCTCTTGAAATGTTATCTGTCTCTCTAACCTGACTCCTTGACTTTCTTCACTAACCACTGGTTTACTTTGGCTATCTGCCATTTCAAGCTACAGAAGTAGCATACCATCAGGTTGTACAAGGGGCAGTTGGCCACGGTGTTTTATGGCATGCTTTACACAGCATATATGGGGGTGTTGATGAGACTCAGTGAAAACAATGAACTGAAACTTCAACGCTGCAAAAAGCTACATAATCTGAGTTTGATTCTCAGTGGGATTAGCAATACTAGCAACTTTCTTTTGACTTCTTTGATGTTAATATCAGATATGTTGCTTTATAGAGATTTAATAGATAAAAACAAGTTCACTGTTTTTGCCCACCTTTTGCCCATATCAGCATTAATAGGAAAAATATTGTTGATATTAGATGTTTAAATGATTTATGAATTAGAAGTCCATCAGAAGCCTGGAAGAATAATTCTTACAATCTGTATCTTTTACCTGCAGGAAGAAGAACTCATTTCTCTATCATTGTTTCTAACAAACACTGTGGCATTTCTTTCAAATGATAATTTAATACTGGACTATTCAAGATGCCTCTTGAATATCTCTGGAAAACAATGGTTCACTAATAGAAATTGTATAGTGCTCTCTGCTTGACATGCTGGTTAAAGACACCAATAAACCCACTGAGGAACTTCTCTTTCTGCAAGAAGGAAGGTCATATGAGAACTAATAGTAGTTCAATAATGATGTCTGTCCATCAAAAAGTTCAGTGTCTGAATTAATTCCTAGAATTGTGAGAGTCTCATTGAGGAGATTTTGTGGTGCTTGTTAATACATTTAAACACATTAGAATAAAATACACATGTCTCTCCTTTGACAAGGTTAATGCTATAAACATATTTTAAAAAAATCCAATATAAAACAGGATTGGCTGCTTGGACTTGACATGCTCTGAGGCACTGCCAGGAAAATACAAATCCAAACAACAAATGAGGGACAGCAGTAGGATAAGAATAATACTGTTATTATGTTGCTGGTCTTTGACTTCTGTTGTGGTGCATTTTCATTGTTATACTACTATAACTATAACTGAAATGTTTCAAAGGGCCAAAGTTGTCTGATCTCTCTTGTGGTCTTCATACAGTAAATATCTGAAAATACATTCAATGTAAAAGGCTCAATTCTTTGCATTTGTGTGATTTTGCCACTGCCATTCTATAGTAAAAGAACTTGAATTTGATACAATAACATCATTTTTAGCCAACCAATTGACGGTGTATTTGATTTTATTCCATTTCAATCAGGAATTGTGCAAATCATGGTATAAAAATGATACCAGTACTTTTAAGAGACCATTCCCAGAAACTTACTGGAAGAACAATTCTCCGCACTGGGCAAAAACTCTTTAATATTCTAAATATTTCTCCTTTGTCTGTATTATTTTTTTCCTGAATTGACAAAGTAGCAGTTTTCGAGACACTATTAAAAAAGCTCATCAACACTGAAGTCTAACAAATGACAGACCAATTTGCAATCTTGAGCCCACTTGCTTTCTCTCTATCTATCGCCTCTATGAATCTGCCCCAGACTGCAGTGTACAGCAGCACTGAGACAGCTCTAATGAAAGTAACAAATGACCTGCTATTTTGACCAGGGCTCTGCATTAGTCCTTGTTTTCTTTGACTCAAGTGTAGCCTTTGATTCTGTTGGTCTCTATATCCTTCAGCTTGTTGGCATCTCTCCTCCTGTCCTATTAGCTGGTTTTGCTAATACCTGACTCATACATCATTTTTAAACATGGTCTTCCGATTAGAATTCAGATTCTTTAAAATAATCCAAAAGTTTAGTTTTATTCTGTTATGCAAGATATTCCCCCTCAGTTACATACACTATATGATTACAGTACTCGTTTTCACTCTAATGAAGATGATATACAACATCACATTAAAAGTTGGCGCAACAGTTGTCCTAACAACGTTGCCCCAAAGGTTGATAGGTTGCCAACTGCACTGAGGTATTATCCAAGTGAGTCTATTTACTTCTTAAATTAAGTCTGGATTACTTATTTTGTCATTTCCTAACAGAATCCCAGAGAACCCACTGCTGCAATGTACATGCCTCCTCAACTCCACACACACACACACACACACACACACACACACACACACACACACACACACGCAGCCCTAATATCTACACAGACCAGAAAACACATACATATTGCAGTCTCTCTTAGTCTCTCTTCACTGACTTTCTGCAATTCACATATCGATTATGGACTTGCAGAATTGCTCATGCCTGCATTCAAAAGAAAAAACTTGGGAACAAAAACCTCTGACAATAGGAACCCCTCTACATGGACAAGCTTCCCATCAATGTTAAAAAAACAGACGCTGTCTCAGTATTTAAGTCCAGACTCTATTTATTCAGCACAGCAAACAACCCACCTTAACTCCCACCTTGTCAGCCAGTCTCTTTTATCTACTGCCATGCAGTGTATCTTTCACTTTCCTCTACAGATGGTCCCGGTGTTGCACAGTGCAGTGCACACATACAGTTTCCATGGTTATATGCACAGACACTTACTCTGGTCCAATTTGTTGGAGCTTGTTATACATTTGTTCTCTCTTTTTTATGCACATGCGACCATCATGTTTGTTACAAGCATTTGAGATAACAAAAACCCAAATGACTTCTAAAAATCATCTCACTCTCTTAAACTAATCTAAATGACAAGAAAAGACGCAGTTAAATTGGATAACAACATGTGATTGGTTATATAAATGTCTGGATAATAAAATGAACATAAGATGATAGGAATGTGATGCTAAAATAATGTTTTTGTGATCACTTGAACACACATAAAAAGAAAACATCATCAAATTTATCACACATTGGGAGGAGTGACTCTGTCAGATCAGGAAACGAGTATCACCAACAAAGATGGCGTTCAAGACATTAAACTGACAGCAGTTATGCCTGTTATGAAAGCGTAGTCTGTCTCTGAGAGGAGATGATGCAAGAAGGGAAGAGAGGGGAACAAGGATAAAGAGAATCAGCAAATGCTGTTTATTACAAGGTGAGGTGACTTTACAGTCCATTTTAGGCTGTGTAGTGGTTTTCATAGAAAGATTTTGAAAATGGTGACAAGTGCTGTTTCCGTTTCATTTTGGATGTAGTTCATTTACATTTCACAAAGCGTCACATGGTAAGCGCTGAGCAGCATGTCAGGGAGGTGATGCACTGTGATTTAACTACCGTATATTTAACAACAAAAATGTTGGAAACCATATTTTCCTCATAGATAAGATAAGTTGTCACCAATGTGAAATTAACAGCTTTATAAAATACAAATTTATGAACATTTGAAATGTATGTTAATATGTAAATCGTTGACATATTTAAACTGTACAAAATTTTGTAGGCGGTAATTATAGAATGTGATGTACTGACTGGCCAATTGTCAAAAATATTAATATCTTGTCACATACAGTAATAATGTAATAATAAAGAAAGCCATATGTGTTTTTTCACTTTCCCATTTTTCACTTTTTCTTTCCACAAATAGTAAATTGGAGCAAGTGGGAATCCTTTCAGAGCAATTATACGTAATTATAGTCAATCTGCAACAGTTGTGTTCCTTTTTGTGTGTCTTTAGCCAATTGCGTGAAGGAGCAAGCATTTATAATTGATGAGTTTGATCAGTTGAACAAAGCCCAGTGGCCTCTGTTCAATTTTTAGTAAATATAGTAAAGGACCATTTTAAACACCCTGTATAGGTATTCATTCTTGTCTTCATTCTTCATTTTTTTTGTGTATGTGTATGGGCATGCAGTCCCTCCCCCGAGCCAGACAAACTGGGACCAGTTGCTCCTGGTGTTCACTGTTAGGGTTGGTTGGTTATGGTTTGTTCCATGGTTACCGTAGGCCACTGACATTCCCTGTAGACTTCTGCTTGGATGGGTGTATGATTTGCTTACCCTGTCTTATATAAGCAATCTCTTTCTCTCTCTCTCTCTCTCAATTCAATTTGCTTTATTGGCATGAATGTAATAACGACAATATTGCCAAAGCGTCAGGTAATAATGATATTAAAACAATAAGAATAATAAGAAATGGTACAATCCATAAAATCATGAAAATAGCAGAAAATCTATATACACATATGTTAAGTGTGTATGTTTGTGTACATCAAGATATTTATTTGTCATATTTAGTGATGTTTTATTATGTGTCCCTCAGTTTGTGACATGCAGTCACATATTGTGCAGCTCGGTCTGCTGCAGGTCCTAATATAATCTGTTGCTTTTCACTGTCATTGAGATCTGTGAAGTTTGGGATTAACTAATTCAATTTCTTAAAGTGTTCTACTCTGATATGATTATATCTGTCTCTACCTCTCTACTCCTCTCTCTCTCTCTCTCTCTCTCTCTCTCTAAGGCGTTTCACTACTGAGATCAGTTGTTTATGTTTGAGACTAATGGGAACATTCCACCTAAATCTACCATCGGCCCATGTGTATGTTTTCTGATCCTGTTTTCTGGTCCTTAAAATTAAGTCAATTTCTAGAGTCCAGTCTCCTTTTGCAAAGCAATTGTTACAATATTATTTTCTAAATATTATATACTTTGTTATAATGATAGAGATGGTTGCACAAATGATGAATCATCCTAGCCTTTTCAAACACTAAAGTAATGTCTGCAGTTATACTATAATTATTTCTTTCATCAGTCTTTCACATGAATGACACAGTGGGGTGGACAGAAGAACACACAAACACCTGAAACATATAATGCAATCTAATGCAAGCCATGCAATAAATGCCACCTTTACAAAGCTTACAGTGTTCAAAGGTTGTGACTCTTTCTGAGAGTCGATTGAAGTATATGTTGATTTCTGAGGTTGTGGTTTGTGATGTTGTTATATATACACTTACAACACAACACACAACAGAATAAAGTCAACATTATGCTTCATACAAACAGTTGCCCATTGCCCACACATCCAGCAGACATGGAGCAACATTATCATTCATTTAGAGTTGTGTTTGTGTCCACTTGAATATACGTTCAATATTCACTCAATTTCTAACTCTGTTTATGTCTCAGCCAATTTCTGAGGTAATCTGGCTCATTAGGATCTAAATGCTCCACTATGTTCGCCAGCTAGCATACAGTAGGTTAATCAGAGCTTTTCTTTAACTGAAAACAGCTGACAGCTGTGTCTGGAAATGAGGTTGATGAGAGCGGTGAGAGTGAAACAAAGCAGTAAAGTTGCGGGACAGAAAGCCAAAACAACGAACTGAAAGATACTAAAACGCTCACGTAGAGGTGAGGGGAACAGCAGGTTCATCACTTTGAGTGACCCCTTTCATATTACACATAGTCATTTGAGCCATTGTTTAAATAAAAATATTTATTAGTGCAACTTTAAGTAACTCATCCTATAATTCATTTGAAACACTTTATTATTGACAGTTTTATATACACTATACACTTGCACTTAATTTGCACAGTGTCTAATTTTGTGTCTAATATTAATTCACACAGACTAGGATCTTCATACAGATCTACAGATTCAACATCATACGCTCACCTGCTCTGCTGCACACATCAACCAGCGTAGTTTGGACCCCAACGCTGACTCAAATTAGATCTGTCACCATAGCAAATGGCCATGCATCAGTGCAGCTGATTTCTGCTGCAAGCTAACACAAAGAGGTACACAAAATATAGTTAATTTATTAAGAATAGAAACATACTTTCTGCATATTACTGCTGCTTAAAGTTCATTTACAGGCTGTAAACTGATGGAGTTGGCTGAGAATGGCACTTAGATAGAAACAGTATCGTCACCACCGTACATTACTGCAGCGCTGCCTGTGGCAATCTGAATGTTGTTTGCGATTAATATTTGTATATGGTTAGAAAAATATTACATACAGTATGAATGATGTACATCAGTGTTTTTCTCCCTTATGACTCATATAAACTGTTAATACTAATGATGTACTGCTACAAATGTTGATAGTATTATAAGAATATTATTAATATCGATTAACTTTCTTAAAGATTCTTAAAGTTCTATTATTGTGAAGAGTTCCCACAGTAGCACTTCACCTGACTTCAAGGCAGACTGTAATCTCACCTGACTTCAAGGCAGGTTGTAATCGCTCTGCCGTCAGAGAGGTGCTGATGATAGCAATCAGGAAAAGTGGCAAGACTGTGGATCAGTTTCAGGACCTCATCTGCGGAGAAAGGAGATAGATAATTTAAACCAAAGTCAGTAAGGTCAGCAGAGGAAGTAGTGGGGGAATTGAGGACAGGGCCAGTGGGTAGTTAAGAAATAGAGCTTCGAATATTGTCTAACTTCTTGTCAAGGAAGAAGAGACAGAACCCTCAGACGGAGGAGAGTAAGGGGGCATGTGAGAATGGGGGTGAGGAGAGATATACAGAGAATTATTTGCTAAGGTTAGAGGCACAGGATTAGAATTAGACGAGGAGGGTTGAGGTAGCAGCTGAAATAAATGTTGATAAGAAGGTGAGGAGCAACTGAAAGTGAGAGAGGTCATCAGACAAGCGAGATTTGAGCCACTTTCTTCCAGCAACCTGAACTTGTGTTCACTCAATTTGCAAGGCATCAGACAGCAAAGAGGCAGGCGGATTGACAGGGAAGTCTGGAAGAAAGTGAACGGAGTAGGTCAAAGGAGGTTGAGGGCAGATAGATGTGTGGACCTGTGTAGTCAGTTCACAGAGAAAGGGTGTCAAGTGGAGGAGGTGAGAGAAGGAGGTAAGAAGGATGGAAAGAAGCTACTTGCTATTTTGCCAGGTTGTGAAGTGATAGTGTGAAGCATGATGCATATTGAACCTAAGCAGCTTGGGAGTTAAATGGAGCAAAAAATAGACACTATATTGAATGTTACGATGCTGTGAAAGAGTCTGACAGAACAGTTTAGAGGAAAAATAAAATTTGCTCCACCATCTTAATAGAAATCTATATCAGCCATCCATTTAACACTGCAGAAAGTATACGAGAAATGAGAACTATCAATGGCACTGCAGAAAAGCAGGAATAGCAGCCAGTTTAAGGATTCATATGTTATGTCTATGCTCAAGTACAGCTCAATCAATGTTTGAGTTTCAAAAGCTTTTGCAGCCAAGAGCATTTGCAGAGCTGTTCTGAAATGTCCCGTGCAGAAAAAATAGAAAAATATAATAAAAATGAGATACTAAATACAAAAAATAGATCTTTGAAAGAAGACTGCAATTAATGTTAGCCCTAGAGAGAAAAGTATGTGTGTGATACATTTCTCTTTAACAGTTGACTGTCCTATTATGAATAAAATTGTGGCTAATAAGTTTGGGGGTAAATAAAACTTAACTTAACTTAACAAAAATTAATGGAACAGTTTGATTTCCTCAATAGTCTGAATATAAATTGATTTAAAAATGTTCATGAACCAAACCTGTCTTTCTCACTCCAATGCTCCAGGCTTATTGTACACACCAATACACTATACATATGTGTATTATTCATAGCGAACATATGTATGTATGCTTCAATCAGATGTTGCCTTCTCACTGTGAGCCATTGTGAATGTATGATAGTTATATCAAAACGTATCAAAGCTCTCTAGCATCCGCACAAATTCTAACTCAGCCATCACTCAGCGAGATGAAATGCTTGTTACTCAGGACCCTTTCTGTTAAGAACTACCCTTCAAGGACACCACTGGTTTTTGTTCCATGATTACTATGTGAATGGTTATAACCTTTGAATTATTGAAGGCAACCTTAAACAAATTAAAGCTCTTGTAAAATCAAATTCTGCTCACCACAAGGTTAAAAAGAAGCATATGAATCTCATGAATGCCTAAAGAATGTACAGGTTTTTTCAAATTTTCTGCTTTTGTTGGGTACATACTGTAAGGCCCACAACACTGTGATCACACTCACTACTTCCTGTTTGGAATAATTACTTGATTATCTATTTGTTCTGTCTACAACACTGAAAGAACTGTAACGCATTTACATTTCCCCAAAGAATCACTTTCTAGTCTCTCTAAAAGACGTCTGGAGCTGTGATGATACTTTTGCTAATGAGTCTCCTGATACAATATGTACCTGGTGATGTTGTAAAATCATCCCTGAGTAATAACCTTGTGTCAGTCCTCACACAACAGTTGTTGTGTTACTCTGATTCAATACATGTTGTTGGGTTTAAAAAGGCACTCCACTCGACACTCCTTTATACATTGAGTTCAGTTTATTCGTCATCAGGTGGGCTACTCAGCCTGAAATGAGCTTAAGTAAATAAAAAATAACCCTGATAATGTCATCAGGGTTATGGCTTGGACTTGAGACTTCAAATTTTTGAGAGATTTTTGTGTGTGGGCTTTGAATGAAGTGGGCATTCAGGAGGCAGGGAGGGTCTGATTCTTTTAGGTTGCATTATGGGAAATGTAGGCAGCATTTTTGGAGCTCGACCCATGCTAGGCACTAAAAGTCAAGATATTTTGGCCTCCGCTGTTTCAATTTTGACTCTATTTTTTTTTATCTTTCTCCTGTGAGTTCCCCAACTTTATGAACGTGACGTACATAAGTGTTCCTCTTACATGGCTCTCTGCTACTGCAATAATCATATAAGCAGTAAATGTGTGGGGACATTTATATAGGTTAGCCAGAGGGTTAGAGAGATGATCGTTCAACTGGACAAACCAGAACTGAGGTGTCCTCAAGCAAGACTCGACCCCTGTAGCAAGAGAGTGAGTTTGAAATTTGACTTTTTCCATGGCAATAATTATCACACTACTATCTCACAAGTGACGTGTTTGATGGGTGGTGGTAACTGGACCCTCATAGCAATACGATTTTAGTAAATACAAAGAAACTATTCAGATTACAGTGTTGTTTAATATTGCTGGGCCTGTGTACTGTATACAACTGTAGGTTTACTCCTAAGGGAACAGATGAGTGAAATCTAACGGGAAAATCACATATCCTTTGGCACACAGTGTAATTGCAGGAAGTTACATGCATCCAAATGTGAAAGGTTAGAAGTAACAAAAAGGCAATTAGCTTTCTTTAGCCATTTTACAAAAATTCCCCTGAGACATGGTAAACAAACAAAAAGGCCAGCTATTTTCCCCCACCAAGCTCTCAGCACATGCATATTTAAGGCTCAAGTGGAAAGCAAACACTACATTGAGCTCACAGTCTCAGAAGGCCATAAAGGTCTCCCAAATTGTTCACTTTTCATTTGTTGCTCTCTGTGGTGAAATGCTTTCTTGTTGTCATCCTCACAAAGAATCCATAAAAGGTCTCTTTGTGTTTATGGAGGGAGTATAAAAACATTTTGAAATCCTATTTGTTAGTCTTCTTGCCTCTGCGGCTCTTCTTTGCTGCAACTAGCCCTTACAGTGATGCACTGGCGAGTTGCAGCGGGTTTATAGTTACTTTATCACCCTCCATTAGCGCCAGTGTTCTGCATTACTGCCATGTCAGTAACAGATCAATACGATGCAGGGGAGTTTGAACTGGCCACAGAGAGCTCCTTGATTCTTCCTATAAAATTTGTGTGACGAGGAGAGGTTGACACTGTTCACAGAGGCCCCACTAAAACCACTGAATAATATTTCAAACCACAAAGTAAGTAACCAGACAGTAACCTCAATGGGCCACCTGCTGACCCTTTGTGCTCACAATACATGCTAACACAAAATATCATTCGGATCACACTGGGTATTTTGTTCCTATTGAATGCCATTCAGGCTACTGTTAGACTTGTCATTCATATGTGATTTCGGAGAACTGATTCTGAAGATAAGATATGGTGATTTTACATTGTGCATTATGCCCACAACTGGGCTACAAATGCCTGTTATTGTTATGGGTATGATTGTGTGCCTAGATCTGTGCCGTCTCAACATATATCATACCTGCATGTGCATTGTTCCTGGATTGAAGCATACAATACAGAATTCTAATCACAGTGCCAGTGTGGCAACATTCATTGCTGGTATTGACAGTGCAGTAACACTGCAAGCAAGATCTGATTGTTATGTGTCTAGATCAATGAGTGTATCTTGGTGTCACTGTGAGAGAAAAGTCATATTGAAAAGAACTGCAGCCTTATGAAAACACTTCCAGTCATCCTAATTATCCTCATCCTTTGTGAGGTTATTCAGCAGGGTTTTCCTTCTCTGTGCTTGAAAGTCTGGGATTGAGGTTAGACTCAGCTAAGTCTGACCTGGGTCAAACTTATTGAAAATTCAGTGCCAGTTTGCTTAAGGAAGACATATCACACTTTCTCTCTTGTCAGAATCAGGGGCACAGTAGGGGTTGTCATTTCATTGAATTTAGGACAGGAAGGGAGATGCTTATCTTAATCTCCTCTGAGGAAGTATTAAAGTAGAGCAGAGTTTCCGACTGCATTGAAAATTGACCCAAAAATCTATAGCTCCAAAGTCACATTAGTGACAGGATCCCTTTGTAGTACAACTGAGCAGAATTACTTGGTAACACATCACTGCAACAATGATGCTCCGCTTGTTTCCCATGACTGGTAATGATGTGAGAAGGATCACAGGGACTTAGACACCACAGTTGTGCTTGAGGGAGATCTTAAAAAAAATCTTCCACACGTGCAGGAGAAAATATTCATCAGGGGTATATCTCCTCACATAACGTCCTTGCCAGAGTTCGTCCTCCATTGTTATGTAATCTGGCAGGAGCCTACCTCCTGGGACCCACTTATCCTTGTCCTATAGTCTGCCTCTCTGAGCCTCTGCCTGGGAGTGGGACTGACAAGACACCCTGCTGTTAATGTACCATGGAGTGCAGACTGCAGCTGGAAGTGCTATTTTCAGGCCTCTAGAGTCCTCTACATGTGTCACCTGAAAGATTTGTTGAGTGTCAGTAAGGTATCTTATTGCTTTGTTGTCCTTTCTGAGCAATAGTTGTTATGGAAATATTATCACACAATAGCCTAATATCATCTTAAAGTTGCAATGATTTATCCACAATAATTCAATGAAGTTTGATAGTGCTCTATTTGCTAAATTAGTATTATATATACTGTATGTATCTCCAAAATGGGGGCACAACTTATAGACCTTCATTTAGCAGTAGTACTGTGTAATTTGCCTTTTGCTGTCTAACTAGAAGTCACAAGCCACCTCCACATGACGGCTGTTTGAATTTTATGAAACATCTCATCTTTGAAAATGTCTCTCCATGACTTTTCCTTGACACACTTTCTGTAGAATCCAGAGCTGCTATATTTTCAGAAATGACACAAGGAAATAGTACTTCCAATTATATTTACCCCCTTCAGTTGACAGCTTGTTGGCCTTCTCTATGACCACCAAAACATGTTTTTGGACTATCTAGAGGGAGGCAGATGGTCATCTCTGCACTTTCTAACCTAGTATTTATGCGTGTGACAAGATGCACACTGTTGAGTGGAGGCTGACTTACATTTAATTTTGATTTAAAGGTGTACTAAGATTTTAACAAATGCAGCCTAACAAATATGTTAAATGCACTTCCTTCCTCCGAAAGGATTCGCAAAACTGTTTTCTTGAACGTTGGAAACCGGTATTGTTTAAATCAGCTAGTAGTCTTTTTCTCCTTTATCGGCACATTGTTGCATGTGTCAAAGTCGCCAGTTGATATGTGAAGTTCTGTTAAACTGGGGTACTTGGCCATATTTTGAGGTAAATGCCTATTTTATGAACTAACACATCAGTAATTTGGCATGTAAGCCTAGCTAGCAATGAGTTGTTTCCAGCCAAAGTAATCATTTCTTAAAAACATGAAAAGAAGGACTTTTATTTGCATTTTTAGCATAATTATTATAAAAAGAATATTTAAGACTTAGCATGTAAAGATATATTAAACTCATAGTTGTCTGTCAAAACTTCAGGCATTTCTCAGTCAATTCATGACAAATCTTCAATACAGAATGCAAATTGATCATTTTGTAAATCCACTCTATTTATTCTTTTACCATACACAGTACATCCCACGATGCATTCGCAATACCGCCTCTGCAGTCTGCAAAAATGAGTATCACATCACCCTTGTGTTGGTTGAGCACAAGATACAAACAATATGGGGACACACTCTTCAAAACTTACACTAGTCATTGCTCTACAGCGCCACTAGTGGCCAGAAACACCGTTTACAACACTGTTTACTGTTTCTATCTGTTAAAATTCATAGAGCCTTGTTAATCTGAAGTAAAACTTGGGAGTTAATAGTGAACAAATACACCAAAGTGTGAAACAGTGGGCTACTTGTATGAAATATAAAGAAGAGCACA
Organism: Maccullochella peelii; assembly: GCA_002120245.1. Taxonomy (NCBI): domain Eukaryota; kingdom Metazoa; phylum Chordata; class Actinopteri; order Centrarchiformes; family Percichthyidae; genus Maccullochella; species Maccullochella peelii. Next base: position 26,241 of record LKNJ01003663.1, read on the forward strand.
CAGAGAAACAGCATGATTAATGTTAACGCAGCCAGTTTTCTATGATCAAATCTGCACTCAATAAACAACCCTCTTTTTTTAACTTTGCCTTTCTTTCTTTAAAGCCATCTGCAGTGCTGTCGTTAAATGCAAGAATGAATTAACTCAATATTAGGAAGAAAAGAAAGTTGAATAACTAATGACCACACCATTACTCCAGTGAGACAGATGAGCAAAGCATTCCCCTGACATGATAATTGCAGTTCAAGTGTCACTTTAAGCTTCAGGCTGTCATCAATGGCTTTCTGAATGGCTTTTAAATTTAAAGAACTGAGTTTGTCTAAATGGTGGATTGATAGTTAAATACTGATTCTCTTGAAAATGAGTTCTCCATTTTACAAATTCCTGGGATTCCTGGGAAAATGGGATCCTGCACTGTGACCCACTCCGATGAATTAGTTTACTTATGTGCTACTTTGCCCTGAGTAGTTTGCTCAAAAGGCTTTTACTCCTCATAGGATGCAAGCAAAAACTGAAATACATCAGTTTTACAGATAGTTACAATATATTGATATACAGTATATCATTAAATATTTTAAACATGAGGTTGAAGCCATGGAATGTATTCAGTAACAACAGTGCTTTCATATATATGCAAAGCCTACCAAGTAATTATGTATTTTACAGAGAAAGTTGCTATTTCAATGATTTATTATAGTTGACTCTTGTTGCTAAATCAAAGCCAGAAAAATATAATCGGGATGTTCACTCATAATGAATATTTTAACTGAAACCAAATGCAATATGGAGAAGAAATTAGATTTTAGAAGGCAACCGTGGTCAGATGGAATTACTTTCCATTATTGTCTGGACGGACAACAACACAGGGCACAGTGTTACAGCAGAGAATTTAATAATGTTTTGTAGAAAGAGGGAAAATGCAAATTAAACTACAATGCTCCATCCTTGGAATAGTCGCAGCAGAACCAAATCCACGTCTATATATTTACTTTTAAAATATAACAACAAATATGAGGAAAATAGAGGTGTAGCCATTAGAGTGTATCAAAATGTAGTGGTACATTGCCAAAAACAGTAGAGTAAGCAAAGAAAATAGATTTTTGTAATCATTATGAATTTAGTACATGGATTCTTGTAATGTTCTTGTATTCAAGCACTCATTTTACATTTTCTCTTAAACCTTGTAATATTGTAAATTAAAATGTAATAATAACCAGAATGAATTAGATTTGTGAGAATATGAAACTGTATAAATGTCACATCTCTTATTCCTCTGATCCACAGTCCCACATGCCTGTAAGATCATAGAATTTCTCTCAGCAGAGGTTTCTTAAGGTGCTGACTCAAAGGAAAAACAGCAGGTGTGGACGAGACAGAGAAACGCTCACACCTGAGCCGTGGTGTCCTTTAGCCCTTTATATTAGACCAATAAAGGTTGACCTGTGAGGCTGAAAGTGTTAGATGTCAAGAATGTTTCCTAAGAGCTTTTCTATGAACGCTCTTAAGGGGGCTTAGGGTTACAGTTAGTGAGAAACATAACTACTTAGAGACACTAAAAAATCCAGTATCATATTCCTATCTGTGCTGGGCCGTCATTACCATGGTGGTTCTGCTGCTCATCATTGCTGCCCATACATGATGGAGAGGAGGAAGAGGATGGCAAGAGAAATTGTTAGATGTTAATCAGCGAACACATGGCTGGAGCAAACCAACAATTGAAGATTTTCTTTAGAAGAATCAAAATACTTTTTCCTGTGTGTGGTTTCTCTTCTCCATATTTGTTTTCTGGGTTGTCAGATATCTTTTATTACTTAAGCATCATCACTAATGTTGCCACAAACACTAGTTTTATTTACAGAGAGCACAAACACAAACATTAAAGTTTCCAAGTAAAATATATAGTCCTTAGTTCCTCCTGCAGGAGTTTGAGTTTTTCTAAGATGCTCTTAACCTCTTGTGAGTGGGTAGGAGGCATTCCTGAAAACACTCTGAAAATCTAAGAAGATGCACAGGGATTATGATCATCTTAGCTTTAGGATGCTTTCAGCAAAGGACTACCTGGTGTAGTTTGGGGTACTTTGTGGTAAGAAAATTGCAACAAAAAATTAAAAATTAAAAACTAAATGTCTGCTTTTTTCTCTAGAATTCAGAAGACAAGCCCTAAAAGCTCAAATATTTGGAACAAATCAAAAAAGGATGAGACTAAAGCTTTTCCAGTGATTGAGAAATGTTACTTGAAACCCAGTCAGGCTACGAAAAAATACTGCTATTAACTGAAGTAATGCATGGGTTTCAAATAACGTGTTTACACACCTAGTGCAAGTGTAAAATGATTCAGCAGTGGTGTTTGATGGAGCTGTAAGAGCAATAGTAAAGCTCTTAAATGGGGGATCTTCTCTACTGAGAAATGGACAACTGGAAGTTAAACACACACTGAACTGACTCACTGACTGCCTTTTGAGAGCTGCGTTTCCCATCTGAAATGAAACATCTGATTTGCATGAAACTTCATTTTGCATTAAAAGGCAACAGACAAAATGCGTCATGTGTGAAAAATGTTCTGATTCATTGTCAAGGAACCGTATGAAGTATGTCAGCACACGAGGGTTGAAACAATTCCAAGAAACATTTATTCTGCCCCCAAAAGATGACAGCAGTGTGGCATTTTGCACAGAAACAAATGATTCCTCGCACCAAGTCAAAGGGTTTGTTTTTTTCTGCTGAATTTGCATAGAGCCTCATGCTGTCACTTCCCTCTGATAGCAGTTTGGGCACAAATTAATGACACCAGTGAGGCCCCTCCAGACGCCACAGAGGTTCAGTGACTCGTCTTTAAACATTCATGTGTTCCTGAAACAATTTTCTCTGTCTAATCTGAGGACGTTAGCAGCAGCGTAAATTATTCATTAGCAAGTTCTCTGCCAGTGAAAGGGAGGGTGTGAAAAAGCAAGAGATCAGTCATGATGGGCATGGACACATCAACACATGGTAATAAACATGCTCAAAGTAACTTTTATACATACAATTTAAGCCAACCACAACCAGATCCATGTTAAAGCTAGAATTCAGGGCTACAATATAAATCACATGGTGTTATTACCTGACCAGAAATGTTTGGGGGATTTCTGATGTGTACCTTTCATGTGGTTCGGTTGACATGTGTCAATGAATTATAAATCAATCAGTCAATCATCATCAGTCTTTTTGTGAGATTGGTTGACAATAAGAAAATATAGAATATCACCAGACTTCAGTATTCTCTAATTGTTTATAAAAAAAATTCAATCAAATAATACACACCTACATATAGGAATAGATCATTAAAAGGTTGTACATGTGTGTACATTTACAATATTTACAATAATATGCTTTTATTCAGAATATATAGTTTATGGTTACTAATATGACTTTAATGCATAGTTCTAATTAGGTTATATACAATGTAACATTTGGTCTTCCGAAAGAACCCAATACTGTTCCTCTAATTATTTAGTTTTATGTAAAATTTGATTTAGACTAAAGTAAAACTATGTTTTCATTATTCAGTACTTGACACTAAGAGTTTATTTTTCATTTTTCTGATCTATTGATTTCCAAATCATCTCAAAACACTCCAAAAACCAATTACTGCAGTAGTCAATGGTACTATTGTTGAGTTCATATGTGGAAAAGGATTATTACAGTTTGCCCTTAAATCATTAAATTTATAGCATTAATCTGACCCCTTTCTATTTATTAATCAGTCAGTTGGACCAACAATTGTTTCTTGGACTCTCACTGTTGATTTACTTCCTGGATTGAATGCTCCTCAGGTCTCTCACTGACACTGTGGGCAGTGTGCCATGTGTGGTGAGTTGACTGAGGGGTTTTGCATCCATAGTGGAGGCTGGCAACGGGATGTGTTGGAGAGCTGATAAGAGCTACCTGGAACACCCTCTGCACATTGAGTTGATGGAGGGGGCATGTGTGTCGCCTGCAGGATAAGATGAGTTATCGTGGGGCTTGCTTGTGTTCTCACAGGACAAAATTAGTCAAATGAATCAGTGCTCCAAAACATGGACATCACATCATCACACAGTGTTATCACTCTGTCAGGATAAAACCAAACATTCACAAGCTTTGACCTACAAATATTTTGCAGAGATACCATGCAATCCCTTTACACTCTCCACTGGTGTTATATTTAATAAGGTTTCTTCTTATCTCATTAATTTCCCTCCACATCCTCCAGCCTATGTGTGGAGAGGGAGTCCTGATTGTAGTTGGAAGCTTTCGTTTTCATTGCTTTCTTCATCTTTCCTGGCAAAACGGACCCTGTTCAGCTGTTTGTTTTTGTGTTTTAAATTGTATTTAAAGTTTTTTTGCATTGAAGCAATATAACATGTTATGCTCAATTTCAGTTTCCATGTCATTTTCAAACAATTTCCCAGGCACCTGTTCTCACAAATTACTTTCAAGGCAAGATTATTTTTTTCTTCACTGGTTTGTCATGGCCAGAATGTAGTCCACTTGACTTAGTCAGGTGCATAGGCAATCAGTTCAGTGGACAACACTGAATTTGCATAATTATTTCATTGCTTATCACCTGTGCTGTGCCTCTGAATAGTACCTGATGTGGATCCACGCGTGAGCCATGCGTAGTAACTTCACGCATCAGTTTTTTGTTTGTAATTAACAGGTCACAGATTTTTCAAGACGAGATACTGGTATAATTGCATTTCATGAATGTCTCCAATGTGTTCACATGATGGCCATGTCTCAAATACAAGAAAATCTCCTTGGTGATTTTCCAGGTAAACGTCAAAAAAACTCACTCGGGTGAGTGACATAAGAGCTTTTTTAAGGTATGTTGTTTTGAAAATGCCATGAACAAACACTGGGAAAGACATTAAGAATCAAAGCTAATTCATTCATTAAAGCTGCATTTATCAGTTTTTTGTTGTTCCACTTGGGAGCAGAACTCTACAACAAGCAATAAATAAATATGATAGCAAACTATATACATCTGGCAGACATGGAACAACATTAGCATTTAATTGGAGTTTCTTGTGTCCCAGTCCAATATCCACTCTACTTTTAGCTCTCTTTTGGTCTCCACCTTCTACTACTGAGAAAAATACCTGGCTTTTTAGCTTGATAGATGCTTCACTATGTTCACCAGCTACTCGCTAACTTTGTCTGTCTGTCGTCTGGTGTTGGGCAGGTAGTGTACATTGGCTTTTATCAGAGCTTTCTCACTAAAAACAGCTGCCTGCTGTTACTGGAATTGGGGTTGATGAGAGCGGTAAAACCCTAAAACGCTAAAACTCTCCGTAGAGCTGGGGTGAACTGCAAAGTGGAATGATAATTCTCTGTGAGTTTGTCACTATTAGCGACTCCTTTCACAGTACACACAGTCATTTGACCCATTGTTCATATAAAAATACTGATTAGTGCAGCTTCAACAAAATGACTAAAATTGCCCAAAAAGTAATTGTAGCTGGTAGCATGATTGACTGATTCTACAAGCAATTTAGCCTGGAGATTTTAGAGAGTCTCTGTAAGGGGAATGAGCAGGGAGTGTTCTGAAGTCCAAAAAAATACATCAAGACAGCTACCCTTATTATTTTCAGCCTTCACTTATCCTTATCTTAGTAACTGATGCATTGGCTATGTCTGTGTTTGCCTTACAGGTTCATTAAACATCCAGGTAGAATATCATCAATTCTTCTCACTGTGTGCGGTCTCATCCAATATAACCAGAATTAAGTCTACAGACTGTTAATCATTTAATTAAATAGGCCAAATCATCGCATTGGAAATATGTGGAGTTAAGATGTCCAATGTTATACTGTTTACAACTTCAATGGATGGATTGCCATGAGCATTATTTGCTTGAATTACATTAAGCTAAGTTAACCCATGAGGTTAAATGAGGTTTAATCTACTTTCAAGCCACCAATCCCTAGGTTTCAAGCCATTCCAGAGGGATCCCAAGTTTGCATCTATTAATCTGATCATTAGCAGCTGCAAAAACGTAACAGTGCTAATTTGCACAAAGCTCATTTCCATTTCCTGACATGTAGTGTTGATCAAGCACTTAACTCTTTCCCATGGTTAAACTGCTCATAATCTCTGATGGCTCTCTGATATGGATCTGAGAATAATTGCTGTACCTTTCAAGTTGACTTTCAGCATCTAAATATGCATTGTTGACATGCTACAGTAGCATAATAAACCTTTACAAATATTAGCACCAAAAATATGAAACATTTTGTCATGTGGACATTGTTTATATCAATCATGGCCCTGCAGGCCTTAAACACACATTTGAAAAAACATATTGTCTACTGAACACATGAAATTAAATACGAAATAGAGGTATTGAATTCCTTTTCACAATCAGTTTAGCATATTGTTGAATGAATTGTTGAATAAATTGTATAATTAAGTCATGGAAAACAGAATGAAATTGAACTATTGACTAATTTAATCATCAGTAATCATCAGGTAATTACCATTGACCTATCCCATTACCATTTGTTATTAGCTGTGCTATTGCATATTTAGATTGTCATTGCAGTTCATCTTTTTTTTATTCACTACAAAGTAAAGGATAAAACTGCATTAATGAAGTAGTCTATATTTATTACAGTGGCACAGGAAAAGAAGGGTACGTGCTTTCATTACTCAACACAGATTTATTTTTGTTCACTGACCAATTAGGCTTTGAAACAGTTTCTCTTGGACAGTTAAGGCAGGTTTAGGTGCCTTAGGGATTTACGTATTATCTGTGTAAACAGTGTTGTAGGCTATTTATTAGCAGCCCAGCAGTGTTAATGATGTGCGTACGTGTATTGTTGGTGACTTTGTTGCATTACACCAAGGCAGCAAGGTGAGACATGTTAAATAAATAATGTCAGTACAACCCAGTATGTCATTTTTATGTGGAAAAGCAAATACAGTACATATTTATCAAGTTAACTCTCAACTTTTTGGGTTTGGTCAGTATGAGCATGGAGACAGAGAAGTGCATATAGAGTGTTCTGCCATGTGTGTTGTGCAATAACACCGTGGCTACATGTTCCTGTATTTCAGCTAATACTAGTTCTCTCCCCTCTCAGTTTCCTGACCTCTTGTCTGGAAACATAATGATCAGAAAAACTTGTTCACACACTATAAGACTACTGGTTCCAGTTGTACAGGTTGGAAAATGTACTGTAGGTGCAAGAAGTGAATATGTGATGTTTCTTTTGTGCCTCAGAGTGAGATCTGAGATCTGCTGCAGTTACTGTAGGCTGTTAAGTGGTATCACTGTGGTTGTGGTTGTGCTGTTCACTTATACAAGTGATTACTGCTTAAATGCAGGTTAAAATGTGTGTGGATCAAAACATACCACCCATCTTGCTTATATGAATCTTAAATAGACTAATATCAATTGAATAAAGAATAAACCACTTTGTATTTTACACTTTCCATTTTACCTCAAAGGTGTACAGCGCTTTATAAGAAAGACTGTCACAAGGACGTTGAGACGACTTTATAAGAGCTCAAAGGTAAAACTCAAAAGCAAGAAACGATTGACTCATTTAGAAGTTCTGACGTAAAATGAATGAATCACTGAAAAGGCTCAGACTACCGGGTACTACCCCAAATGTGATGGCTTTAATTTTCCTGACAGCAGTACTCAAAGAAATAGCACTGGGAATAGTTTTATCCCAGCCTACGAGTTTCAATGCAACCAATTCACAGTACACTTTTTGAGCTTTTAGTGCACACCAGTATTCTAACACTGGTATTTTTCAAGTGCTACAGATTTGAAAGGGAGACCATAATGAATTGATCCAAGTAGTTCACTTTGACCATGAACTCTGAATTTGTTCTAACGATTTGCCCTTTCAGATTTCAAAGTCTTAATCCTTCAATCAGTCCATTTGACCTGGCTGAGGACACGCAACTTCATTAGGGCTGCTGCTTAGAGTAATTCCACTATGTAAAATCAATTTGGAAGACAAGACATGCCAAACTGCCCCTTTTTGGCTTATTGTTTGGTGGGGGTTTTAAACTAGACATAAAGAAAACTGATGAAAGATTTCTGATCGGTTTCTCAGTGCTCAATCATGCAGGTCCTTGTAGGAATGTTAACATTCAGACAGGCAGAAAATTATTTTTCTGTGTTTTAAGTGTTTATGACCAGAAGATTACACTAAATTTTACAGCCACTGCTTTATCTTATATCTAAAAATGATATTTCCTGGTCTAGAAGAATAAGTTATCTCACTTAGAGTAAGCCCACTGTGCTTTTTATATTTAATCTGCTGCATGTAGTAAGGTGATTTCAAAGAGAAAGAGAGGGAAAGATTACAGACAAAGTCAACCCTGAAAAATGGAAACAGTGCTAAAGCACAGCCAGTGCTCATTGTAGTTTGCTGAGGACGCAGGCTACATGGACCACCAAGGAGCTTTGAAAATGATGGTTTCAACTTGGCCGTTGTTCTAAGGCTGTGAAAATCTGTATTTTAAGCGATGCTCCTAGCATATCTCTAGGGATGACTGTCAGTCTGTTGGTCAGTTGTCCAGCATTTTGCTCCATACTGAAATATCTCAACAACTATTGGATTGATTAAGATGAAATTTGGTACAGGCATTCATGGTCCCCAGATGATGAATCCTAATGACCTTGGGTGATCCCCTGACTTTCTCCCTATAGCGCCACCATGAAGTTGACATTTGTGGTCTTGAGTGAAAGGTGTCAATAACTATTGAATGGATTGCCATGAAATTTGGTACAAACATTCATGTTTCCCACAGGATGAATTGTAATAGTTTATGGTGATAACTTTTCATCAGCATGTTAGCATTGTTATTGTGAGTGTGTAAGCATGCTGACATTAGCATTTAGCTCAAATCATAGCTGTGTGTGACTCTTGTTTCAACATCTTCTAGCCCGTGACCCTTTTTTAAATGTGCCATATTTATGTATTTTATTTCAGGAGCATCAGGGAAGTTCTAGGGGAGAAAATATACTTTACATTCAGCTGTATCTGACACTGTCACTTTGTATTTAGGCCACCTATTCCCCAGAGCAGACACTGCAGAATAGAAAAGAAATGTTGTTGAGGTCTAAACCTCAGTAATGTCAGCTCCTTTTGGGTAATCTCCACCTGTATACATATCTGCTCGAGTGGTGCTTAACAACAGATTTGGTGCATTGACTCAGCTGAAGCTAAGTGCTTATCTCAATTCTGAATACAAACCTAATGAAGTAGAAACCAGTTAGACTGAGGGAAAGTGGGTACACCAAAAAACTAAATGACTGCATTTCACCACAAATTAACTTCTAGAAAGCAGTGAACGTAAATTACAAATTGGTGATACAATGTATCACCAATTGGTGATTATATCATCACTGTGTAAGTATCCATTTATTCATTAGCATCTATTATCCAACAAGTCTTGTAGTACCCAAGAGGATTCAAGCATTTTTTTATTAAGGGCCTGACCTTTCTATAATGCTAATGTGACAGTTTGGAGTTGCTTAGAAAATCTCAATCTTCCACACAAAGCACTGGAAAACTGTGGAATATAACCTCATTACATCAAATATTTCCCAGACCTCCACTTGAAAACACAAAGCCGGTTGAAGCAAATCAACTGTGAGAGAATGCATGTTTATATAATCTCAGCACACCAACGCACAACTAAAGTTGTGTTTCACGACTCCCTGGTGTTTGTAGCGTGCACAAGCTTGGATATGCTAGAAAATGTTTTTTTTTTCACCTTTTGCACATTATTATCACACATTTTAAGCTACAGTAGCTTAAATAATGGCAATGTACAGCATAGTAGATGATAGTGTTTTGCACTAGAGGAGAAATCAATCGTTTCTTATGGGATCTACTGTATCTTTGAAGACCACAGCTGTTGAAGCTCTTTTATAGTATACTTTAAAGCTACAGAATAGTCTTTTTTTATTTTCATGGTTTTGTTTATCAAAGGTCATTATAAAATCATCCATAGGCTTAACGTTCAATATATCCATAGAGGAGACTATAACATATAAAATAAACATCAAACCCTACAACCAGCAGAGGATCTAATATCCACAAGGCAAGGTCTGCAGTTCAATTCACCACGTCTTACTCAATTTGCGCATTTGCTCTTTTCCCTCAATTTGATGAGAACAGCAGTCATGATAGCAGCACTGAATGTCAACGAGCGGGGGAAAACCATGTTCTTTAGTTCCTGAGCAGAGGGCGCCGTCGGGGTACAGATCAGCCACGTGACAAGGTGCTGTGACTCATTTCCAGCTTACTGGCATTAACGAGCAGTGCCCTTTCTGCTGGCAAGCGCAGTGTGGGAGCAGGCGAGCTAGCTTGACAGTGCGATGAGAAGGAGGGAGTGAGAAGGCTCCTGCTGCTTTCATCAAAGAGAAGTCAAGAGTGGAATACATTCGCCGGTGCAGTTCTGCTCAGATAATTGCCTTGATAAAACTCATTCTTTGTTATTTTGCTTACCTGTTTAACTGAGGCTGTCATGCAAGGAATAACATGGTTGGATCTCAGAGATAATCATGCGTTTCAGTGACAGAGATTATTGTTTGGTTGCTTTTTTCCCATGTGACCTTGTTTTTAAAACTTTCCTACCTTACATTTGATGTTCTGTTAGTTTGTCCTGTTTAACAACTCAAAAACATACTTATTATATATATATATATGTAATTGTATCAGTTTGATACTTCATGGTTTTTCCTAATTTCATGAGATTTTATTTTGAAGTGATGACATTATCTACAGAAAATGATGCATTACTTTTCATAGCTGTAAAACACAGTGCTCTGTATCTGTGACTGGTGTTGACAGTTCTGTTTATGCATCACTGCACCTCCCAAATCCCAAATAAGTCTATTTGGATTTCCGTTATTGTAATTTTATAGCAGTTTCTTCATAAGAGGTCTAACAGGGAGTTTAGACCTGTCTGGGGTTTAATTGACCGCAAACATCATTAAGCAGGATGACATACTGTACATTTCAGTCTGTGAATTACTTTTTTGCAGGCAAAAGGAATATATATTTGTTCCTGCATAGCCCATATAACATATAAAACATGAAATGTCAATTTCAACAAAACACAAAGGTTATATCTAAATGATTCTAAAAATGATTGCATAGTTTTTACCTACTCTAGGTGTACACATGAAAGAGAGAATATGAAAGCACAAAATGAGACAAAACTGCATCAGCACCTGGTACCCAAACCACCACAGATCTGAAATGAACTTATCTTTTCTGGGATTTGTGCAAGTTTTGATTTCAAAACAAATATGTCAGTGATTGTACTTCACCAGAAGTATTATTTGGCCATCCTCTAAGCAAGCAAGGTAGCCTACAAGGATCTGCTTGACGCTTACTGTAGCAAAGGCACTGACATTTATAAAGCAGAGAAAGTGCTTTACTTAGAAATATATGAGAAAAATAAAGGTCTAATTCCAAACTAAGAACAGAAATGACTCCTCTTAAAATGGTTTGGGTACTAATATGCTCACCTGGCAGTGCTCTGTTCCAGGGGACTATGTCAGTGCCAGAGATGTGGACAAACGGATGGATCTGTAGAGATAAAACACTGAAGGTTATCCATGATCACTCCACGATGTAATCTCATCATCACTGCCACTTCAAAGTGAAAGGATAGACTGAGGGATCTTGATCCACCTCTTGCTAATTCAGCAGATGCGTGATTATGCTGAAATCTCACATGGTCATACATCGAGGATTTTTGGCTTCATAGCTAAAAAAAAATCTTTTTCTTCATAAAAAATTGTTATTTTCTGGTTGCAATCAAATTGATTTTGCAGACGTGTTATTTTAGCGGCAACAGAAGTGATTAGGAGCCTTGCATGTAGACACACACACATGCACACACACACACACTAGGAGCTTTGGGATCCAGGCAAAGCTAATCAGCAGCATGTAAGAAAGTAATTAGTAGCCACAGCAGCACCTTACGTGCAAGATTAACCAGTTGAAGGAGAAAATATGTGCATAATATTGACAGTTACAGGTGTAAAAAACGAAAAATATAGGCCTTTTCTTAAAAGTGCCACCACTGTAAAATACAATTGTCTTTATTTGAATATATGAAGAAGAGATCCTCCTTCCACAATTTCCTGTTCATTTGGCTCGTTTAAGTTTTACCATTTCAGTGTCTTTCTTATTTTTATTTGTCCTCGTTAATGCAACTATAAAGAGCAAGCCAAGTATCTGCTGTGAAGTGTCGCATCTTGGATTCCAAATGAGGATTTGGTCTATGCCAAGAGGACTACAATTGAAGACTTATCACTCCACAATGCAGCACTAGTGATTGGTTGGAAGACTGTAAGGATGTGAGCAACAGCATGTAGTGCATCCAACATGACAGATAGAGCTCATTTTTAACTAAATTCCAATAAAATATTTAAAACACTGTCTGAAGCAAAAAGGTCAAACAAGGATGTGATTAGTGAAGACATGGAAATGAAGGATGGATAGATAGTAATAAAATATATAATTTCCTTATTCATTTATTACCTAAATAATTTATTTCCATGTGTATCTCTGTATTTGCTGCTGCACAAGATGACAAATATTTTTTTATGTGGGTGTCGTGTCTGACATTCAGGCACAGCAATCAAACCAGGAGTTAACTGACTACTCTGAAAAGCAAGTAATCAGAGGAAGCATTGTTGTCCAGTTGCAATGTGATTTTGCTGGATTTGAAGTTTCTCTCGGGAAAACGTTTTGTTGTCAGTAAATCAAGTAACATATTACTGAATGTCACTGACCCACACCAACCACATACATGTGAATAAGAAAGCCCTATTATTCTAGCAGGGCAACTACAACGTTGTAATCCTTTAGATTTCAGTCCTGGTCATTTGCGACACCTGTGGTTACCATGGTAACAGCTAATGTGGTTTAATACTACAGCAAACAGTCTTTGAGCAGCTACTTTCCAAATTCAAGAGAAGAGCAACTGGTATATCTGTTTACAGTGCAGCCAAACAAACTGAAGTTGTTTTGATGAGTCAGTCAAAAATATTTGCACCCACAATCTGATTTTATGCGGCACAGAGTGCACAGAGTAATTTTTCACACAACAGTAGTACAGTAAAGTAAAGTTGGTTATCTTGCTGAGGAGTTGGAGGTGTGCAGCCTGTCGCCTGCAGCGCTTCAACAGCTCACTGTGGCTGCTCCTGACTGATCCATTACTCTGTTGCATAAATTATAAATTATCCACTGATGAAAAAATGCCAAAAATGACCGTGTCTTGTTTTGTAGATGCATTTTTACTGAATGATCATGATCAGCACTAACCACAGTGACAAATACATTGCGTTTCTTTTGGCTGCTTCTCAATAAAAGCCACACCACTGTTTTGCCCATTGAACACTTTTAATGTGAAGTTAATATAGTGCTGACCTGGTGTAGAGAGAGTCAACAGTAAACAATGTAGTTGTTCTCAATTAGATAAAATTGTACTTGATTACATGCTCTATCATTTCCTGTACATTCCTCATAGGTAGGCACATTGAATGGCTAGTGCGGACCATAAATAGTATCAAAATGGGATTTGATTTCATGAAAATCTTAAGGATCATAACTTTAATTAGAATAGAAAACTAGGTAACTAGGTAGGGAATTGTCTTTATACAGTAAATCATAACTTCAATATTTTGGCATGTCTGGATTTCTTTGCATTTATTTGTAACATTTATTTTGAGGTCATTCATTCCTTTATCCATTCATTAATTTCTAATTATGGCCATTTTTTTTCCTCCACAGTACCTGTCACTGTATGTTAACAGAACACGCATCTGTAATATAACCATAATTCTCCACTCGAACCATGTTAGCAGGAAGCACAGCTGACGCTGTTGACAATGCTATCAGTACACGTCAGCTGGCTATTGAGTTGCAAAATGTTTCTCCCTATCAGCATGATTTGTTGAGCATGGGAAAATCTAATTAGCCACCATCATTGGGGATGGAGAGTAACTGATATTGATGCACGCCACATTGGCGGTTTCCATGTTGTAATTCCCAAACTAACCCTACCTTCATTTTTATTTCTTTTGCCCATCACTTTCACGTTCATCCTTTCAGCCGTGATTCTAAACTGTGACAGAGATAGATATACTGAATTTAACCAAAGGCTAAACGTGGAAGTGTATATTCGCTGACAACTGCATCGTTGGAGCTCTGCTTGCCTCAGACAGATGCATGATTTGAGTTTATTTTGTTTGCGCTTTTGGACACTCAAACAAATGAGGAGGGAATCATCTTGACTGCTTTGCAGTATTTTACACTCCTTTAAAATGTTGTCATTTCACTGAAAATTGTCAGCTGTGAAACATCCACCAGGTGCTAAGTTGCATTTGTTGTATTTCTGCTAAATAACATAAAGAATGTTTGCAGTTAAATGTAACATTTCTCCATCCTGTACACTAATGAATGTAAATAATATAGTCCAGCAAGTCCAAAAGACCACACTGACCAGGCTGCATGGGACCAAAGGTAATTTAAGCAACAGAGGTCATCTATTTCTGTGCTCAAGCTACATTTGCCTAGACAGGCGGTACATCTCAGCTTCTGCTGGCAAAAACAGCTAAACGAGAGGAATTGAATTAAAATTGAATCAATACCAATTCATAGCTGTCCACGAGTTAAAAAATAGGCTTTACTCACATGAAAAACTCACCGATAGGTAAATCATAAAATATTGGTGTATTTACAGAGTGTGTAGTAAATATAGATCACTGTCCACACAGAAAATCTATATGGTTGACATCTGCAGTGAGACTGTGAGGTTATTTCTCTGGCTCAATTCTCTTCCAATTAGCATCACAGCTATAACTTTGCTCTGCATCCTCATTTTTCATTTCTAAATGTGAAATCCATTCCTTAAGTCTTTTAGGGAGGATTTTGTTTTCTTACTGCTGAAGGAGTACAGTGGGGCAAAAAAGTATTTAGTCAGCCACCAATTGTGCAAGTTCTCCCACTTAAAAAGATGAGGGAGG
>LKNJ01003664.1:0-41234 GCA_002120245.1 Maccullochella peelii
ATACATATACATATACACACACATATATATATATATATATACACACATATATATACATATATACATATATACATACACACACACAAACACGTATATAAATATATATACACATACACACACATATATACACACACACATATATATATACACACACACATATATATATACACACACACATATATATATACACACACACACTTAGCTGCTACATGCTCCACTGTTTCTGATACAGTTAATAAAATCTGTCTTCATGCATCTCATGAATATCAGGACGTTTCAGATAATGAATTCAAATTCAGTCATGAAGAGACATTTATTCTCTTAAGTATCACGTCTTCATGTACAAACCACACATGCTGACGACTTCCTTTCTCCTGTGCAACAGGATTAACAGGAAAGTCCGGTTGTTTTAGTTCGACTTCTTTTCATGCGACCATGTAATTATTTTCAGTAACAGCTGGATTTAATGACATTACTTTAATCTTCTAAAGTAAGTGACTTTGATCACAGAGCCTTTTCTTAAATCTGAACTGTTTTAACCCATTTAACCAGTTTTAATCTGTTTGCTCTTCAATGTTTTACTGCTTCTTGTAATCTAATTATTTTACTGTATACTCTGATCCACTTTGTAACTGTTAAGAAAAGTACTATATAAATGAAGTTATCATTAATAAAAGCGCCCTAATGCTCTAGTGATGCTGCAGAGTAATTATTCTGTCTGTCCACTGTGAGGTTGCTGATAAAGTTGTGTTAAAGACAGTTGATATCACCTGGTTCAGAAGAAAACTCTCCGTCAGAGTTTCTCTTTGGAGATGCTCCTGGACGCTCGTACTGCAGCAGACACAAACACACAGCTTCATTTACATCAACCAGACTTAGAACAAAATATCAGCAATTTTAGTGTGTGTGTGTGTGTGTATATCTATCTATCTTTGTGTGTGTAGAAGTACCACAGCTCCAGAGGCTGGCTGGACGATCCAGGCGTACTCTGGTCTGATGAGGCGGAGACAGTTGAGAGCAGCCAGGTAACAGTTCACCTGCTTCTGAAGGCCAAGACGAGTCCGAACCTCACGACCCAGACGCATCCCGAACTCAAACATCACCGTCCCCGCTAAACATCACAGACAGACAAGCACTTCAGTAACCAGACGTTTAGCTTCGGTAACCAGACGTTTAGCTTCGGTAACCAGACGTTGTACCTTTCCTGTAGTTGTGTCTGTTGATGTGGAAGGCGTACAGCAGCTCGTAGTAGTTATGAGCCAGCAGGTCCAAACCTCTGGCTCGGGACTCGATGATACTGACGACCTGATGATGATACAACAGTAAACTCACATCTTTCTGTCCAATTAAACTGTTTCCTCCCTCTTTCAGGAGACAACAGTAAAACCGCAACTTGGAGGACGATATAATCTGGGACTTTAATTTATTTTAGTGTTGTCTGGATATTTTTAACAGTTTTATTATGGAATTTGATGTGTTTTTTATCAATTATCCATTACATTCATACCACACTGTTAATTCATTACTATAGGGGTCAGGTAAAGGTTTTACCTCGTCGTGCAGGTTGACGTAGGAGAACTGGACCAAATCCTGGAGCTGAGAGCGTTCACACAGAACCACCACCAGCTGACGGAGACAATCCAGCTGCCTGAGACCACGACATTGATAACGGTTTATAATCAGATGAAATTATTTTTAGAGAGAAGAATCAACTTTTTACCAGGATAATAAATCATATGTTTAACTGTCATCAGTCACTCTGAGAGGCTTTAAATATTTAACTTTTAAATGCCGTAATGAGAAAAAAGATTATTGTCCCATTAACAAGTGCCTTTACAACGCTTTCCCACTTAATATATACATAAATATAAATGTGTGTGTCTATGTACGTACATGCTGCAGTCTGGGTTCTGAGTGAGGGCTTCGTAAGCTTCACTGTTGTGTCCGAGGTCCAGATGATGTTTGAATATTCGAGTCCACAGAGCGGCCTGAAGACAATGACAGATTTATATTTATTATATTAATATTTACAGAACAGTCATCTGTAGACAGCAGCATTTATCTCTTCATTCTGGGGAAAAGACAGAATGTGCAGTGATGGCTGCTAAATATGTCACTTCCTGCCACAACAAGAGAGACAACCAGGACACAGAGACATTTAAAACAGTCTACTTACTGCCACCATCTCCTCCCGTTTGTTTTTATGTTATTCACATTATTTTTGTTAATTTCTTTTCTTAACTTTTTTCTTTCATAATTGTAATTGTGCTTTGGCAACATGTCAAATGTCAAAGTCTACTGACTGAATTAAATATTAACTGGCTGTCACCTGAGTGCTGAATGTTACCTGGCTGTTGACGTCGCTGACGGCCTCTGTTATGGCAAGAGAGGCCAACTGGATGACCAGTTCAGGTAGACCCACATCCTCCAACAACCGCAGCACCTGAACACACACACAAAGCATGAATGAGTATAGACAGGAGGTATTTGACAGGCAGTACTGTGACAGCTTGAACAGCTCTACCTGGAGCTCACCTGAATAAAACACTAAGACTCATTTTAACATAAATCAAAACGTCATGATTCAGTGAATGTGTGTGGGATATCTTTCAGAATGTTTAAGGCTGCGATAATATTTTCATTACTGATTATTCTGTTGATTATTTTTTTATTAAATTGATTTTGCCTGCGAGATGTCAGTTTACAGCTGATGTCTTTAAATGACACGAAACGTCACATGGAAGCCATTTTCATTTTCTGCTGATGGACTTGTGTTTTCAGCTCTACAGATGTTCTCCCATCAGACGTGAGTACCTTGTTGTAGTACTGTAATCTGGGGGTGGATGCAGCCTCGTCCTCCTCGGTGCCCGTCAGTTTCACCAGGAACTCCTCCTTCTCCACCTCTGTTGCTGCCTCCTGGAAACACTGCAGAGCCTGACAGAACAACAACAGAGGGGATATGAGGAGTCAGCAGATCCTCCATGTGTGTCTATGCACTGTAAAAATATACAGGTGTGGTTGTTGTGACCCACCTTCTGGCCCTCCCCGTTGGCCAGGTAACACTGACCCAGCATGAAGCGACAGGAGCCGATGTTCACCTGACACCAGGGACCAATCAGCCTCACGTACTCCTGCACACACAGGAAACGCAGGTGAGCTACACCTGAGACGCTCATTCTGCGGAGTCACTACTGTCACGCTCCACTCACGTTATTTTAATCACACACGTGCAGGTTCTGGTTCATGTTTACGTGTTAAAGAGCTGAGTGAAGGTGAATAAAGATCAGAGGGTGAGGTTATTAATGAATACACCCTCAGCCAATCACAGTGGAGGATGGCGACAGCTCAACAAATGAAGAATGGGCTTCTTCAGGACATCCTGTTGTCTGGATGTTCCAGAGCCTCAAACTGCTGCTGTTTAACTGTTCATTAGTAAAGTGATGACAACATAATAAATCAATAAATATGTTTCTATGATTGCATCAATCCATACTGGAAATGGTGACATCACAGCAGCGTTTACACTGTGATGCATTTCAAGAATAAAACATGAAGCACAGGTTTGTACTGAAAGTAGTAAACGAGGCTGTGACGCAGGACTGAAGGACTAACGAGCTGCAGTAATCTGACGAGTTATAACTGTGTGTGTGGTTATTCTGTAGCAGCCAGGTGTCATCTCTCCTCCAATCAGAGGCTTCAGATCCATCAACATAAATGTCCTGCTGCCTTCAAATGTCTGTCAGGCGTGGACAGCCGTTCAGTTAGAGGTGATGAGACGAGGATGAACACGTCAGGTTAGTGGGATGAAGAAGAGTCAGTGCATCAATAACATAATGAACAAACTCACCTGCAGCTGTGTGTACTGACAGTTGGCCATCAGACACTCTGGGAACTGGAAACCAGGGTTACTGGGCCAACTGGGAGACACCAGTTAAGAGAACAACAAGCAACGACACACTGAAGAAGACAGGAAGTCACCACAATCAATAAAGTATAAATATAATGACTTTCTACAGACTATGCTGAGACTGACCACGTGCCTGAGCGCAGATGAACTCTTCTTCTGATGCTGTTTTACATTTGTCAGAATCAGCTGCATCTTTTGGGAGATCAAAATCCTTTTCAGGTTCCTTAGCTTCATCTTTTTATATATGAATCTGTGAGTTTTAGGCCCACAAAGATGCTGAATTTGGCTTCGATGTTCAACAGCTTGTTCATCAACCTGCCAACTGGTGGACGGAGTCATGTGACTGGCTGGGACCATGAGGTTTATAATTTATAACTGAACTTCTTTTACAATAACTCAAAGAGTATTTCTAATCTTGAAGAGAAGCAGCAGCAGCTCGGTGTGCCGTCAGGTGAACAAAGGATACAGCAGCTGAGCGAGCAGGTGGACCACGTTAGAGATCATGTGACTCCAGTGGAGCAGAGAGTTGCTCTGCTGCTGGGAGTAAATCTGAGAGATGATGATCCTCCTGCCTATAGTCTGATAGAAGAGCTCCACCACCGTCTGAGGACTCAACACTGCAGAGGCACAGGAGCAGGGAGACAGGAGACAGGGAGCATGGAGACAGGGAGCATGGAGACAGGGAGCATGGAGACAGGGAGCATGGAGACAGGGAGCATGGAGACTGTGAGCAGAGAGACAGGGAAAACGTTCCTTTCAGTTGCAGCTGATCTGAGTTCAGGGTCACTCACCTGATCTGTGGGTGGAGAGGGCCGGAGTGTCAGACAGCTGCAACACAGTGAGGTGCTGCAGGTTGGCGTCTCTGCAGGAGGTCAGAGGTCAGTAAACCTGTTTGACATCTCTACATGTGTCAATGTTTCTCTGAGTTTGCTGGACCAAATATTTGATATTGGTTATAGAAATAAAAACACCTTTTAGGACGGCACAATAAACCTCAACACAATCAGGATCTCATTCAAGACTCCACGTCTCATGTTGATGTGAGACCCGCTGCATCAAGACCTTTACTCCACAGGACCAGGACCATCATACAGCTCTGTGTGTGTGTACTCACATGATATCCATGGGGACGGAGGAGGCCAGGCTCTGACTGATGTGTTTGAGGAGGTAGTAAGAGGAGAGGAGGTGGGAGCTCCGAGGGATCAGGTCCTGCTGGAGCTGCAACAGCTGAGCCCCCCCACCCAGAAACACCTGAGACAAACACACATTAAAACCAGCCGACTACAGTTAATAACAGATCTAATGACAGCAGCCATGTTGGAAATCTGACCTCAGATCTGCTCTAACGATTAAAACTTCTGAGCTGCCAGAAATACAACAGTCGGATTATTGACCGATCAGGTGATTGATCGGGTGATTAATCAGACATCGTGTCCTCAGTCTGAACCGATGTGACAGAACGAGATCCTAATTCTAACAGTTTATTGATCCAGTGTCACTAACAGACCTGCTCTCATCATCTACCCTCTCTTTGTCTTTGCTTGTGTGTGTTTGGACGTTTCTTTCTCCTCCTAACTGAAGTGATGCTCGTTTGTCACTTTTGATGGAATGTGGGGGAAAAACGAAACATTCAAACTGTTGAATTCATCTGGAGAACTCATCACTCATTTTAAAGGCTGGTGTCTCTACAAGCGAACCTCCTTTATTTTCCTCAAACCCAGCTGTCAAACACTCCTTTCAAGTTGGGCACAATTCAGACGTTATTTGTCCCTCACCAGTTGATAATAAGGAACAATGTGCGTCTTCCTTCTCTTGGTGACGGCGCTAATATACATAATAATAGTAAAAAGTTTAATATCTGGAATAGAAATGGAATTCGTGCCTTAAAGGGTTTCTCTGAAGGTAAAACTTTCAGCTCCCATCATTACAACCCGCCGTTGTCTCGCAGGATCTCCCTCCAGTCACTGACTTATTAACCAGCTTCACGCCACGAGAGGCAGAGCAGGCACAGGTCCACTACAGGAGCTTCTGTAGAGGAACGGACACCTGCAACATCTCCACCCCAGTCCTTTCTGTTCAAATTATTATTATTATTATTATTATTATTATTATTATTATTATTATTATATGTTTTTCTTAAAAACAATTCTCTTACTATTACTATTATTAGTATTAGCATTATTATTATTGATTTGATTTTGTTGTATCTGCATTTGTGCTCTTTGAATGTTGTGATGGTGCCCATGGAGCGGAGTCAGTGCTGGGCGATGAAACGATAATGATCTCGATAGAAATATAACAAATGTTCGATATAATTAAAAACACCCATACACCAGGAAAGGGGGGCGCTAATGCACCTTAAACGCTAGTTGCCACCTGCCATTAAACAGAAGAAGAAGACGGACAGCCAATCACAGCGGCTGCAGGCTTGTAGATGCAGCGGAATCAAAATAATAGCGGTAAAACAGAAAACACGGCTCCAGTGAGCAGCGCGAAGCAGGACGAAGCCGCCTCTAACAGGAAAGGCCGCGCAGCTTCAGGTGTTTACAGGTATTTTGGATATTTGCAGTCCGACAACAAAAAGCCAGCTGAGACGAGAAAACACCACGTTTCATCATCTGAAACAACATCAGTCGTTAGAACACGCAGAAAGTATTAAGCAGCACCGGGCCAGTGAGTGCGTTTTCCAGCTCCATGCCTTATGACCAAAAACCAAAAATTTACAAAATGTTTAAAACCGTCTCTACAAAGAGTTCTGACAATGAAAAATAGTTTAAACCACAATTAACCATCTGGTTTCTTCAACTTTCACTCAAAATCATAAACACACAAAATCAGCCTTTAAACCTGAAAGAAATAATGATTTGACATTTATCGTGATAATTATTGATTTGGACTGATATGAATATTTTCGCCCTAAGTGGAGTTATACATGTTCGTATGTATAACATGTATTCAAAATGGTATTTTATTGAACCTTTAATAAACAGTTTGAATTCGACCTTTATGCCTCTCATCACTACAGTGTGCAGCAGCCTTGTGCTCCAGCAGGGGTCACTCTCAACACTCACCATCAGTAAACTCTGCTAATCAATAAGCATCTGAGAAGCTAATCACTCAATTTAATAATTAGCTTCTTATTTTGACCAACAGACTTCAGACTGAAGAAAGGTCTAACTGTGTGTGTGTGCGTTCCTCTGTGTGTGTGTGTGTGTGTGTGTGTGTGTGTGTGTGTTCCTGTGTGTGCTCCTGTGTGCTGTGTGTGTGTGTGTGCATTCCTGTGTGGTGTGTGCGCTCCTGTGTGGTGTGTGTGCGTACGTTGTCTCCAAAGCGCAGGTAGAGTTTCTGCAGGATCAGCAGGTCTCTACAGAACAGGGCTCTGGTCATGGTCATGTGACAAACGGCCTGACAGACTACAGACACAGCTGAGCTGCTGCCGTACAGCTGAGACAGGCTGATCCTCACGTTCAGACTCTGACCTGCAAGACACAGGTCAGGGAAAACACACACTCAGTTAAAGATCAGGACAGTCCTTCACATGGAGGTTAAAGTTCATACAGTCAGTCAGCTGTTTCCTACCAGGTGTGATGGGTCCCTCGCCTCCAACCTCTGAGTCCGTCTCCAGGTCCATCTCCCTCAGCAGGACCATCATGGCTGCCACGGGGTTCCGGATGTCCTGCAGTTTGTTCTGGATGTCCTCGATCACGTTCTCACTGCAGGAACCACGAGGCCACACGGTCACATCTGAACTAAACACCACTGATCAATTCTTTTACCATCATTAACCCTGTCATTTTAATATTAATCCTTTTTATTAGCTTCTAAAACACGTATGAACCCCCCCACTAACATGCAGTGTAGAGCTAAATCAATCAATCAATGAACTGATCAGTCCATCAACACAACACTCATCAGAAACTATTTTCATCATCGATTAAACCTGAAGAGATTTTCTTTATATCTGAAGGCTTCAAGATGTCCTGTTATCATCATCATCATCGTTGTTATCTCTGAGTCTTTGTTTCACTGGAGGAGTGGATATCGATCAAACAGTGAGAAGACATCCTGTGGCGTTATTGATCATTGTTGTTATTTCGGATGTCTGAGCTCCATCTCGACCAGTGATGCCGATAATCATCTCTTCCTCTGTGACTCCAGAGAAGATCAATAAACTCATCAGGTTCAGTAAAGTGCAGACTGACCTGCTGTCAGTCACTATCTGATGCTCATCTGTGGGCCCTGATGATGCAGGATGACATCACCAAAACTGTCCAATCAGTGAGTTAGCCGTCAGTCATGTGACTTGATGTTTCCTGCTGGTTTGTGTGAACCAGAAGGAAACTAACAGAACTCTGGACTCTAACGATTAATCAGTAATGACAACCAGTGTTGGCTGCAGCGTTGGGCCACAGGTGATGACATCACACATCGCACCATGTGTATGAGTGTGATCAGCATGTATGTCAGGTGACTGACTTGTCATTGGACAGCATGTTTTCCAGGACGAGCTCAGCAGCTCTCTCAGGTGACTCCAGGTGTTCCAGAGCTTTCTCCATCTCATACGCCATCTCTCCAGAAACCGCATCACTGACCATCCGCAAACACTGAACCAGCTGCAGCACGTCCCGCCCCACCTCCGGGTCTGAGGATAATATCATGGCACAGATCACAACACACGTTTAAGTCTGAACAAGCGCTTTGTGGTTTCACTGGACTGTGAAGATGATGGTTCCTACAGTACGAACAGCTGCAGTCGAGTCACCATCAGCAAATAAAAGGTGTAGTTACCGTCAGCGATGGGCGTCTCCTCCTCTGAGATCAGGTACTCATCATAGGACAGGTACAGATGATCCACAGCGAAACAAGGCAGGAGGAACGACACAAACCCCTGAAACAGACATGACTTTTACTCAACATCAGCGAGTAACTGCAACATACTCAGAGCTGACGTCTGTAGTGTCAACCACAGAGCTTCTCTGTGTGTGTGGGTGTGTTTATACACACAGTATATGTGTGTATATACACACAGTATATGTGTGTATATACACACAGTATATGTGTGTGTATATACACACAGTATATGTGTGTGTATATACACACACAGTATATGTGTATATGCAGCTGCTTCCTCACCTTCTTGAGCAGACAGACCATGTTGGTGTGGTGGCTGACAGTCAGACCCAGAGGCAGAGACAGAGCCTCCTGGTACTGCAGACAGCAGGCATAAAACTTGGACCAGAACTCCACCTGCAGCTGACGATACTCCTCCTGAGAAAACTCAAACTCTGTCACGCTGCTCTGCAGCTGCAGGAGGACAGACAGGAGGAGGATGGAGGAGGACAGAGATTACTGCCTGCTCCAGACACCATCACTGTTTAACAGACAAAGATTTTAAACACAAAGTAAAAAACACTGAAGTACCTCACTCTCCACAGCCACCGTCACCTCCTTCTTCAGAGTCTCCCAGGACAAATCTGTGATCCTCTCCGAGCCTCTGCGGTAGATCTGAAACACAAAAAACACATCCACCTGATACAACAAACAAACTACAGCAGGTAGTTCCTCACCTGTAGAGCTTTACCTACAGCAGGTAGTTCCTCACCTGTAGAGCTTTACCTACAGCAGGTAGTTCCTCACCTGTAGAGCTTTAACTACAGCAGGTATTCCTCACCTGTAGAGCTTTACCTACAGCAGGTAGTTCCTCACCTGTAGAGCTTTAAGTACAGCAGGTAGTTCCTCACCTGTAGAGCTTTAACTATGGCTGAAGCTGTGAAGCGTAGAGGAGAGAAGAGAACCTCCAGGTACGTCTCCTGTTAACATACAACACATACAGTATTTAATCAGTCAACATGATGAATGAACAGTGAGTTACAATGGCGACACAGCTGATCACCTGTGTGTGGATGATTCATTTCAATCATTTGACACTTTATTTAGATTTGAAAACTGTTGATTTGCTTTTGTCATGTATTTGATCTCTTGACTCTCGGCTGTGGCAGCCTCTTCCTCCTCCGACTCTATTAGAAGTTTATTATAAGTTTCCCTGAACGTCTGATTCCAGCATTACACCATTCAAATCTACGGGAACTCTGCCTTCTGTGGTTGTCCTGGCCAGGTGGTTTTGGACAGGATGTTTCGACTAGGAGTCGTGGAGGCGGGCATACAGAAAAGTACGATCTGTAGTTTGAACTGCAGCCCTGAGCAGGGCGGTGTGGTGCGGGCGACACGAAGGGATGTACATATAATATTTATTATTAATTAATTATATATTATACCATGTTTATTATAAATAATTCTACATTATACTATGTTTATTAATTATATTTAATTCTATATTGTACTATGTTTATTATTTATTATATATTATACAATACTAAACTCATACTATATTTTATATTATATTCTACATTTGATGACAACCCTAGAAACAGTAGAAGTGATATTTCCACCTGCTTTGTCGTTAGGAACAAGCTGAAAGTAAAGCTGTCTGCATGGAGCCATCTGTTCATGGATAAGATAAAGATCCTAACCATCCCGTCCCCACAGCGGGGTGGTGGCTTCACCCTGACTGTGGGAGGAGGAACAAACTGCAGTTCACGTCCCTTCCCTTGTTTAACCAGTGTTATTCTGTGATGATTACAAAACATGAAGGACTCTTTCTGAGTGTAATGTGAAAAACTACAACCTGTGTGTTTTTGTTATATCAATATTGCAATGCTAATAGTCTAATAAGGACTCCTTAAGGAGGTCAGAGGTCACAGTCTGATCAGTGGTCGCTGGTGTGGAACTGGTCTTACTCTGGGGTCCTGGTCCACTCCTATATGGACTTCTTCCTCTGGTGGCGGCTGAACAAACACCTGGTTCCACTGACCTGCTGTGTTACTGGAAAACACACACACACACAGTCAGAAACCTGTAACGGTGTTATAATAAAGCTTCATCAGACGGTTCATGTCACAGGAGGTGGAACGTTAACAGACACTGATGCAGGGAAATCACGTGACCATCATCATTGAACAAAACCAAAAATCGACACGAGGTCAATCAAACTGACGAAGCGTCTCTGAGGACTTATAACTGGGGGGGACACGTGTCTTTATTCTTAATTCTCTTCGCTCATCTAATCTTTTAAATGATCATTCATGTGACTACTTACTGTTCAAAGTTGATGTATTTGACTACAGTGGTGTTGGAGTCGTCCACCCAGACGCCCCAGATGTCTGAGGAGGTCAGAGCAAAATCCACCAGAGTCTCCTGTTGACAGACAATATTTCCATACAGTTATTCATGGTGGACATGTTGGACCATACATAACAAGAAATGTCACAACAGGAAACAGTGTTTGTCTTACTCACTATAGATCCTGACCACATGATCACAATCCTTTATAAAAGAACCTCATTTTAGTGATCCTCATCAAAACAGTCAGATATTTTTTAAACTCAAATACTGAAACTGGCCTTAAACATGTAGAAAGTGTTGGTCTCTAGTTTTACGTCAGGTCTGTTTGAGTTGGCTCATTGCAGATGAACGGGGTCTCGCCTGGAAAGAGATCAGGAGGCAGCAGGAAGTGACACAAAGCTGCAGCTCACCTGCGTGGTGAACAGAGAGGAGATGTGGTCCAGGCTGTAGCGGTTGTTGTCGGTGGCGACCAGCTGCAGGACGGTGAACTGTCCTCTCTGAGGGACGGCCAGGTAAACACACAGAGAGAGGCCGGTGGTGGTGGAGAAGGCCAGCCTCAGACGGTGAGCCTGACCGGCCAGACGCTTCACTCCTTTACAGGCTGGCATGTACTCCAACATGTCCGCCTCCAGCAGACACACCTGCTCCTGCAGGGGGGACACAGAGAAAGCACTTGATGATGCAGTACTTCTACATCAAGGATTTGGACATCTGTGTGTACTGTACACATATCACCGAGCTGAACAAAGTCTTAAGGTGTCCGTATACTTCATCAGAAGTGTCAGATGGTCCAACAGCTTCAATAAAGTGTACGCAGGAACAGAACATGACGAATGAAACAAGTCTCTACCTTTAAATGTGTCAGAATAATCTAAAATAATCTGAAGGAACATTGTTTTTCTTTCCCCAGTTAATCAGTTTAGCTGGATCATCATGTTTTTTTACAGCGTTTGAATGGCACATTATAAAGACAGGAAGGTGACGTCAGTACAACAGCAACGTGATGACTTTGTTAAATAAGATACGTCTTAAATGATCAAACTCATCTTCATCAGGAGTTTGAGTTCAGACTCACGAGGAGAAAATCACAGCGTCAGAGCAAAAGATCGAACTCATTCAGTCTCATTATATATGTTTCATTTTTATCTTTTCTTTGTGTGTGTGTGAGAGAGAGAGAGAGAGAGAGCGAGCGAGAGAGAGAGAGAGAGAGAGAGAGAGAGAGTGTGTGTGTGCAGATCAGAGTCTTTCTTTAGGGAGGACAGTCAATGAGACAACAACTCAGCGTTGGAAATTAGTGGGGGGCAAAGGGAAAAAATGCCCCAAGATATCTCAGATTTGCCCCTGAAAACCGTGATCAAGGGGCAAAATCTGCCCCCAAGATGCGGAGCTCCGCGGCTGGCTTGCACTCTGCCGAGTTTCGGCGTCTGTTCTATTTTCTCCGCCCGCCGCGACCGAATCTGGCACGAAAACACACTGATAACCTATTATAAACGATATATATGAAGTGATTCTGATCAGTTATAAAATATGCATCGTGCGTGCCAACCCTCGAGTTTCCTGCTCCTCTCTTGTTCTCCTGGAGTTTCAATTCCTCCCATTTTTCCCCCCGATGAAATTTCAAAATCTCCCCAACCACCATATTTATTAGAAACAGCATCACTGCTGTGTCACTGTGTTTTTAAATGACGTACTTATTCCACATGACTGCACGCTTCTCTTTGGAAGAGCAATAGGATGCTTTTTATTTACTCATGCACAAGGTGGTGACCACTAACGCTTTCATTTGGGCTCATTTCACATTAAAAACAGCAAATTTATGCACTAAATACTCCAAAATTTTGGAAATGCCCCAATTTTTTCGACAGTGGGGACAAAAGTTGCCCCACAAATTTTTTTTAAAATTTCCTACACTGCAACAACTGTTCCTTTTGTGAAGCTTTCACCTTTGCATGCATCTCTGAACAAAGTTCAATTTGATTTGAATTTAAAATCAAGCAAATTATTATTCTGTTAGCACTCAACAACTACACCTCCCATGAGGCTTTGCCAGAACAGCGCCTGTATGCCTGATGCTCATTGGTTGAAGATGTGAGTGAGCGCCTCACCCTGAAGGACCACATGCGCAGTTTGTGATCCTGACATAGGGCGAAGATGAAGGAGTCCTCCTCCAGCTCTCTGACAGCCAGACTGAGGACCAGGTCAGCTGGGCTCTGCTCCCCACGGATCGCTGTGGGCATCCAGCCGGACAACCTCTGCATCATGGAGCTCCTCTTCAGCTCCAGCACCGACACACTGCCTGCAACACACACACACACAGTCATTGTACACATGTAGATAAGGTCTCACATGTTCAGTGTAGTTGTAAGACAGACTTGAGAACATGTGAACCTGTCCAGTCTGTGAGACAGCAGCGAGCTGGTCTTTACCCTGTGTGTCGTGAGGTGGCAGAGTGACCACCATGATGCCTCCAGCAGGTGAAGCCAGAGCGTAGTGAGCCTCTCCGGACTGACTGAGCCAGGCTGTGGAGGAGCTGGGACTCCCCGTCTGTCCCACTGAGCTGGGGATGACAGCACTGTGAGAGGGGTCCTGCAGACTCAGCTTCCCCACATCAGTGAAGATAGACTGCATGTGAAGCTCCGTCACCAGCTCCTGGAGACGACAGGCAGGTACACACCTACTGTTGTTAATCTACTGTTAAATACACAGCAGGAGAGCCTCAGTGTGTTAGCATGATACGATCTGTTAGCTTTAGCCTCAGTGTGTTAGCATGATATCATGTATGTAGCCATCAAGCGCATATTTCAGACTCTTTCACATGACTCATTTTCAAACAAGTGGGCATTAAAACTGATATAATCTGCCAGTGACATCATTTCAGCTGACAAATCGGCACTCATCGGTCAGAAAAGAGAAGCTGCTTTTGTTTCATACGTTACTGTGGACTCAGGTGTTATCTCTGTCTGCAACAGTAAATAAGGGGGCGGGGCTTTGTGAATAGGCTTTGCAGCCCTGTATAAACATCATTAACACTTTGTGTTGCAGTATTATTCACTCACACTGCGGTACATGCGCGTGGGGTGAGGCAGCACCAGTCTGTGGACGCTCTGATTGGTGGAGACGAGGATGATGACATTGTTGAGGGTCCCCTGGATGTTGACTCCGCCAGGCAGCACAGTACAGTGGGTGAACTTGAGCTTGACAGCGTTGTTGAGCAGGTTGGTGTCCAGAGACTGCTCCAGCAGCTGCACCGTGTCTCCGGACGTGGACCTACACACACAGTCACAGTGTTCAGACAAGATTAACTCCTGACATCGACTTCAGGGTTAAAATGGAGCTGAATGTGTTCAGTGTCTGACAGAGAGCTGAGGTCGGCCAGTGTGATTATGTTACTTGGTTTGTAGCAGTGACAAAAAATGCTACTTAAAGACCTTCACACTGGTTTTCTGACATTTTCTGCATATTTAATAAATGGATTTCTGGGCATCTGTTTTTAAATTGACGTGATATTTAAAGAGAAGAAAAGTGTATTACTGTGAGGCTACGGCCATGAGTCAGAGTAGCTTTATTTTAGCTGCAGTCCATTTAAAACTCATGTGTTGTCTGTGCAGATACTTAGAAAGAGCTCAGATTTTACGTGATCAATAACTCATGTTTACAGTGAAGAGGAACCTTCAGGGAGGAGGTTTGCAGGAAATGTGTAGATGCTGATGTTACTGACCAGTGAATGAACCGGTTACTGGTGACAGACAGCAGCTTCCCACTCTCCTCATAATGAAACGCTCCGGCACTGTCTGGAAACTTCACACCTCCAGGAAGAGCGCTCAGACCTGCAGACAGGAAACAGTTTTAATGACGTCAACACACAGCTGGAGGAGAGGTCTGGATCATGTGACAGCTGTGAAGAAAACCACATGAGAAAAACAAGAGGCTGAATGAAACTGATGACATAACCAGTGGACACAGACAGAGGTTAGAAACTCAAACACGACGATGTTTCACTCCTGTTACACGTTGTGTCTGAGCTCGTGTTAAATGAAGAAAACCACGTGACTGATGACGTCCGAAGCTTCAAACAGCTCTGCTCCTTCAGAAAGATCTTCACTAAGTTATGACGCTCAAATGATCTTCACATTGGTGGAATAACAGAGCAGAATAACTGAGAAATATGGTAACGTAGACTAAAAAGACATGATAATGAGAACATCCCCACCTAAACCAAGTAATAATAAATTATAATAAAAATTTATAATAATAAAAATTTATATTTTGAATATCAATCTCCAATCAAAAAAAAAAATGTTGTCAGTCGAATCACTGCACTTTTATTTTTTTTAGCTGCATCACTGTACAATGAGTAACTCAGGACAACAGAGTCTAAAATCATCAAACTGCCTGCTGGAAACAGCCGAGCGGCTCTCAGCTCCGGTGCTGGATGTTAGTGAAGTCGACTAAACTGACCCAGACGCTGGTACGCCCTCCCCTACTGCTGTCCAGCTGACAGAGCTGCCATTATATCTCTCTTCTCTTTAATTTTGTGTTTTATGTGAAGTTGTTGCTGTAATACAGTAATTTCCCTTTGGGATTAATAATGTACTCTACCTAAATGACAGGAAAGAAACGGGGCTGAGCATACCACGTTAAAGTATTCGGTTTTTACATAGTTTGGCGTGCGTTTACTCTTGTTTAACGAGAACGTGTGTCATCGAGGATAGCAGCCAAATAGTTCACACACAGGAGGCTCAACCTGGAGTTATGTTGTTCATGTGTAACGTTAGCTATCATGCTGTACTGTTTGACAGATGAGCAACAAGATTCAAGTTACCGGCTCACCAAGTGACGTTAGCTGGAGCTAATGAAAGAACAGGACATCTGAACACATCTGACAGGTCAATAACGGTTATTGCACCGGGTATCACCTACTCACGAGCCAACGACGGTGAATTTATCAGGCTCAGGTAAGTGGTCACGAAGTTTTCCGACCAAAAATAACACAGCCACACTCCATCAGGCCCCATTACATTAGGCTACACCGCTAACGCTACTAGCCAGCGTGTTAGCGGTGCTAGCTGTTGTTAGCATGTCACAACATTCAACCGTCGTTTTGAGACAAACTTGTACAAATCCAAAGAACACCGAGTACAGAACTGTGAGGACGTTTACCGAGGTTCACTGTCACTTCTCGGAACCTGTGCAGAGTTTCCCTCTCAAATCCACAGATCTCTATGAAGCTCCGCTCCAACACCGCCGCCATCTTCGCCTCATGGAAGTCTGACGTCAGCAGGAGGAGAGAAGCCGCGCGCTGTCCCTTCAAACATTTAAAGAGACAGGACACCTCGAGGCTGCCCAGAGTCCGAATAACCAGTAGAGTTCACTTAAAGTGACAATAGGCAACTTTTTTGCTTTAACTTATCATTATGAAGTAAATGTTGATTGCACAGTGTAATGGCTATAAAATAATGACACCATTGGCGTTTAGACTGGGTTCCTACAAGCCTTTCACTGTGCAGTTCTGTCTCCCCCGGGGTCCGATCTGCCGGGGAAAAAGACGGCTTGATTTACTGCACAAAAGAAGCGGCTCAACCATTGCACTGCACAACCAAAACAGAAAAGGAACAGGGCTTTTATTTTCTGGTAGCTTTTGGTAGCTATCCCGAGCTATTGGAAATGACTGTGGAAGGAGGCAAAGAAGGCGAAGAGGGAGAGTGATTTATTGCCTCTCTAAAAACGAAGATAATAAAACAAAGGAGGTTAGCTCCATGGTATAACTCCCAAATTAAAGAAAACACCGCTAAAATTTGAAAGGAAATGGCGTTCCACCAATCTGGAGGTATCACGTTTAATCTGGCAAGATAGTCTCAAAACATATAGGAAGGCCCTCCATAATGCCAGAGCAGCCTGTTACTCATCATTGATAGAGGAAAATAAGAACAACCCCAGGTTTCTGTTCAGCACTGTAGCACTGATTTGCCCTTTGCAAATCTAGTGTAGGAATGTTTGCCTAATGGTGTGTAGTCCAGTAATAGGAATTCAAAAGTTATTACACCTGAGACTCATGAAGTGACTCAGTGTAAACAGGGTTTTGTTATCAGGTGTTTAGTAGTCAGGCTGACCAAGGCTGGTCCACAGTGTTCTTTAATGTGTTCAGGAGATGCCGACTAAGACCAGAAAAGTCTTTTTATGAACATTCAAGATGACCAATCACAGAGTGGTGCTTTGATGTGACATGATTCACATATATGAAAGAGTTCAACCACAAACAGACAAGATAATCTTCTTAACACTTAAAACCATGAAATAAACAGCCTGCTAGCAGCTCTGTGAGCTAAATGCTAACAGCAGCATGCTAACATGCTGATGTTTAGCAGGTATCATGTTCACCATGTTCACCATCTTAGTTTAGTGTGTTAGCATGCTAACATTAGCTAGTTAGCACTTAACAGCTGAGGCTGATGGGAATGTCTGTAGTTCTGCAGGTATTTGGTTATAAACCAAAGTGTTGGACACATTAACATGTTGACCTGATGATGGCGACAGACAGACAGGCAGACAGACAGATAGACAGGCAGGCAGACAGACAGACAGGCAGGCACACAGGCAGACAGATAAACAGGCAGGCAGGCAGGAAGACAGACAGACAGATAGACAGACATACAGAAACATGGGTGTCTGTCTTTGACACCTGAACAAACCAAACGTTTGATTTTATTGTTGGATGAAGTTTGTTTCACAGAAGACGGATAAAAACACACGTCAGTCAGCAGCGCTAAAACAACATTTTGTTCACCACTTTCTCATAATACGCTATTCTCCAAATATTACGACGTTATTCTTCAAATATTATTCTTCAAATATTACGACGTTATTCTTCAAATATTACGACGTTATTCTCCAAATATTACAACTTAAAAATGTAATACAATACTTTTAAATATAAATATTTTTATTTTTAACGTTAGCATTTAAAAAAGCGACATTAGCAGCTCCTTTTAACATATGTACATGAACAAAACAATTACATTAGATTGATTGATTACAGCTTATTAACCTTCCCCATGGACTGCTGCAGGTCAGAGTATCAGATTATATATAGTTACTGTTCATGTTTACTGATATATGTGCAGATTTGTGTTGCTTTACCCATTATTCACACTGAAGGTCAAATTAATAATTAATGCTTTAACCATCACAGCGGGAACAAAGAGACACTAGGGACAGAAGTAGCACCAGTAGTTATTCTAACTGGTGGGTGTCACTAATAATCATATACACTAATAACCCCCTCTCAGTGGCCCTCAGGGGCCCCCGGGGCTCTGATTGGCTGGTTTCAGCCCTGTGAGCAGCAGCTGGTCGGAGGATGAAAGTTTGAATCAGTGTGACTGAAACATGGAGAGGAGGAAGACAGTTAGAGTCTGAGTCATGGATTTCTCTCTGAACTCGGTCCGGATCTGCTGTTTCTACTGTTTCTTCTGTTTGTTCTGTTTGTTTCTTCCCCCGCTAGTCGAACTTAAGCCCAGCTCCGGACCCGGGTCCGTGCTGCTCAACGCCTCGGTGGGACCGGGTTGGATCTATCACATTGATCTGGATTTAACTCCCGCTTTCGTCCGCCGCTTCATCCACATCCAGAGACGAACCGGGATAGTTTTTCTGTCTGGAGAGCCGGACGGCGCGTTCCGGAGAAGAAACTCTGTTCCGGTCTATGTACAGCTCCGATCACAGACTGATCCACACGAGTCCATCCTTATCCGCCTCAAGCTGATCCTCTACAGCCAGGACTGTGTGATCCGATCCGGGGGACAGTCCGTTAACCCAGCTGTGAGTGTTCACATGAGGCTCCGGTCCGGCACGGTGCCGCCATGTGTCCTCACCAATGACCTGCTGAGCAAAGTTCACAATCACCTGCCGCATTTTCTGCGCAGAAGCAAACATTTTCAGATTTCCTGTGCAGTTAAAGGACAGAAGAAAAGTTTCTTTGGTGGTTTTAGTCCTGACTGTTTGGGGTCTCAGCTGGACGCAGTGTGCGCGCTGCAAGCTCACAGCCACCGCACCTTCAGGCCCGTGCTCCTGAAGCTCCGCCCCGCCCCTCCTCTGCTGTTTTCTAAACGCAGAAGACGCACAGCTGTGAACTCAACACCTCAGTTCCAGCTGCCCAACTATCAGGTCTCTGTACCTGAGAATGAGCCGCAGAGAACACGCGTCATCACGCTGAAAGCTCTGGATGGAGACCCTGGAGCCGCCGGCCGGGTGAACTACAACATGGAGGCTCTGTTCGACAGCCGGTCCAATGACTATTTCCAGATCGACCCGCACACGGGTGGTGTCTCCACCCTGCAGCCGCTGGACCGAGAGGTCAAGGACACACACATCTTCAGGGTCGTTGCCACAGACAACGGAGAGCCGAGGAAGTTGTCCACTGCGTACCTGACCATCACCGTCAGCGACACAAACGACCACTGTCCAGTGTTCGAGCAGACAGAGTACAGGGTCGGCCTCAGGGAGAACGTGGAGGCGGGGTTTGAGGTGTTGACTATAAGGGCAACAGATGGAGACACCCTGTCGAATGCCAACATGATCTACAGGATCATGAGTGAGGAGGATGCTGCCGCCTTCGAGATCAACCCCAGGACCGGGCTGGTCCGGATCACAGAGAGGCCCGACAGGGAACGTGTGACGCAGTACCGGCTGATGGTGGAGGCCAGCAACCAGGGCAGAGATCCAGGACCTCGTAGCTCCACGGCCACCATGTTCATCAAAGTGGAGGATGAGAACGACAATTACCCACAATTCATCCACAGACGCTACGTTGTCCAGCTGTTGGAGAGTGTGGTGGTGAACACAAGAGTGACTCAGGTGGTAGCCACAGATGAGGACGAGGGCGACAACGGCAAAGTCCACTACAGTATCATCAGCGGCAGCGTCAGGGGTCAGTTCTACATCAACTCCCTGACCGGCGTCATCGACCTCATCAGCTCTCTGGACTATGAGACCGTCAGAGAGTACAACTTGCAGGTCAAAGCTCAGGACAGCGGCCGCCCTCCGCTCATTAACAGCACCGGGCTTGTGGTCGTCCAGGTGGTGGATGTGAACGACAGTGCCCCCATGTTTGTCAGCACGCCGCTCCAGGCCACCATCCTGGAGAGTGCGTCTGTCGGTCACTCTGTGATCCACATCCAGGCCATTGACGCCGACTCTAGTAACAACTCTCACCTGGAGTATCGACTGATGGATGCAGTGCTAGGCTTCCCCTTCACCATCAACAAAAGCACTAGGTGGGTGACAGCACCGAGCTGGACAGGGAGACCACCGACTTTTACATGTTCAGGGTGGAAGCCGTAGATCACAGAGTTCCTGCCATGTCATCCTCCGCTTCTGTCAGCGTGACAGTCCTTGATGTGAATGATAATGTTCCCACATTCACTCAGACACTGTACAACATAAAGATTAACGAGGATGCCGCTGTGGGAACCAGCGTGCTGCTGCTATCTGCCATCGACCGTGATGCCAACAGCATTGTGACCTACCAGATCGCCAGTGGAAACACCAGGAACAGGTTCTCCATCACCAGCCAGAGCACTGGCTGTTTGATCACCTTGGCGTTGTCGCTGGACTACAAGCAGGAGCGGCAGTATGTCCTGACATTGACGGCGTCAGATGGCACATGCCAGGACACCACACAGGTTTATGTCAACGTCACTGATACCAACACCCACCGGCCGGTGTTCCAGAGCACCTACCAGGTGATGCTGAGTGAGGACCGGCCTGTTGGCTCCAATGTCGTCATCATCAGCGCCACAGACGATGACACAGGAGAGAATGCTTGCATCACTTACATCATGGAGGATAATGTGCCGCAGTTCAAAATCCACCCGGGAACAGGCACCATCACCACACAGACCGACATCGACTACGAGGACCAGGCCTCCTACACCCTCGCCATCATCGCCCACGACCACGGCATCCCTCAGAAATCAGACACCACGTACGTTGAGATCATCGTGCTGGATGCCAACGATAACACTCCACAGTTCCAACAAGACCTCTACCAGGGCTCTGTGTTCGAAGATGCTCCAGTTTACACCAGCGTGCTGCAGATCTCTGCCTCCGACCGAGACTCTGGTCAGCTACTTCTTCCACAGCAGCAATGACGGAGACTTCTTCATTGAACCGTACTCTGGCATCATCAGGACGGCTAGGAAAGTAGACCGAGAGAACATGGCGGTGTACCACCTCCGAGCTCTTGCTGTGGACAAAGGTGTCCCCCCTCTCAAAGTGATGGTGGACGTCCAGGTGTCCTTCCAAGACATCAACGATAACGCTCCTGTGTTTGAGAAAAACGAGATGAATGTCTACGTGATGGAGAACAGTCCCGTGGGCTCCGTCGTTGCTCGAATCACCGCTACGGATCCTGACGAGGGAACAAACGCTCAGATCCTGTTTCAGATTGTAGAGGGGAATGTCCCGGAAATATTCCAGCTAGACATCTTTAACGGGGACCTCATTGCTCTCGCTGACTTGAATTACGAGTCCAAATTGAAGTACACCATCATCGTCCAGGCCACCTCGGCTCCATTAGTGAGCCGGGCTGCCGTCCACATCCACCTGCTGGACGTCAACCACAATGTCCCCATCCTGCAGGACTTTGAGATCATCTTCAACAACTACGTCACCAACCGGTCCGATACCTTCCCTGCCAGAGTGATCGGGTCGGTGCCGGCCCAGGACCCAGATGTGACTGATAAACTGATGTTCCGATTTTGGAGGGAAACGAGCTGAACCTGCTTATCCTGAACCAGGCCAGCGGGGAGCTGCAGCTCAGCAGAAACCTGGACAACAACAGACCTCTGGAGGCCTCCATGAAGATCCAAGTGAGCGGTAAGAAACCTCAGAAACCTACCAAACACCTCAGATCGATTCAATTCAATACAACTTTATGTATCCCAGTAGGGGCGATTGGATGCAGCAACTCAACATCCAAATCAACAAGACACACAGCAGATAGGAAACAGTTAATACAAACAGCAAACAACAATCACAGGCTTTAGGCTTAAAAACTGGTTCAACATGGTTCAAAGTGTCCAAACTAAAGTCCTGCATTCGCAACATTACTGTTACTGTGTGTCCCACTGTCATTACAGACACTTGAACTAACCACAGACACTTGCCTGTCCCACTGTTATTACAGACACGTGAACTAACCACAGACACTCACCTGTCCTGCTGTTTTTACAGACACTTGAACTAACCACGAACAAGGCGTGTTTGGGGTCAACACCTGTGTCATTTCAAATGGAACTCTTTTATTATTAAGACATACTTGCAGTTACCACCAGTGACCACAGGTGTTGCCAATCAGACATAACTGAAAGGATTATAACTTTAAACCTGAACACAACATAGACTGTCCTCTGATTGGTCAGCAGTTTCTCTCATTTTTGGTTGTTTGTCTCATTTTTCTATGTATGTTTACAAAAGTGTCCCCCCATGTTCTTTACTTGAGTTTTTTGATTTTGGAGACTTTGTACAGTTCAGAAGGGACTATTGTTCCTCTGTGAGTTTCTGTTTAGTGAGTTTAACAGAATGCAGTTTTACAGTGAAGTAACATGAAGTGAAGCAGTGAGTTTTAACAGTTTTATAAAGAGACGCTCTGACAGGGACTCACAGGACTGTATGGGGGTTCAGGATGGAGGGGGGGGGTCTTTGGCATTCTCTCAGCATGTGTCACCATGGCAACAAGGAGCAGCTCCATATTTGGGACATGTTAAAGAAAAGGGGAGAGAGGAGGATTTGGGGAACAGCCTGACACAGACTGGGGGGGGTGTCTTTTGTCCTGATGCAGATTCGAGTGAACTCACACTGATCTGTCTGTATGTCTGGACTCAACAACATGACATACAACACACAATAACACAGCAGCCAGTGAAGCTGCTCTGCTCCTCAACAGCTCAACAAGTTTATTATTGATCTTTATACCACAGACAATCAATCAGACAATCAATCAGACAATAAATCAGAGAGTCTCATAGGTGAATCTCAGGTTTCAGATCAGTGTTTTCTTCTGTACGGAGAGTTTGATTCCTGCAGCTGCTGCTTTGTTTCTGTGTGTGTGGCAGTGATGTTTAGTCATCATAATGCATGTAGACGTGTACAGATTTGCATTAAACTTATGTTTGTGTGTTTCTGGTGGATAATTACTTTTAAGGCTCTAAACAGTCAGATTGGAGGTGTTTGGTGTGTACTGCTTTATCACCACAGACTATAGCAGGAGACAGAAATTCTAATTTAAACATGCATCAGAATTAATTATTAAGGTTTGATTATTTTAATTTAAAAGTTTCAATCACAGACTCAGTACTAAACCTGCACAAATGAGACAAAAAGAAACTGTGTAATTCTCAAAGCGCAGCGTCTCGGAGCTCCGCTGCTGTTTGCATGTATTTAAATGAGGTACAAGATATCCGCCCCTTTCTATACAAATGAGCCTGATTGAAAAAAAGGCCAATTCACACACAGCAGGGCTCACAGCCTCACGCAGTTAGAGTGAAAATGATCAGCGTCTTCAGAGAGCTGGTGCTAACTGAGGCGCATTCATAAGGGGGGTCACGGCCAGACTTTCCAGTGATCCCGGCAGCAGGTGAAGGCGTCGGCGTGCCCGGCGTGCACGTGAGCGGAGATTTGGAAGGAGAAATCACTTCTTGATTGTAGCTTGACGTCTGAAAATGTCAGTTTCCTCCTTCTCTCTGCCATCGTCCTGCCTACTGTGTTCTTGGCACAAATCAATCAATCAATCATTCAAAATTTATTTATATAGCACCTTTCAAACAAATCAAATGCAATTCAAAGTGCTTTACAAGCGACTGACAAAATGTAGGAAGTTAAAAATGGACTTGGAGACTAATGAACACCAAAACAACCAAAAAAGCACAAAAGATAATACAAGCAATAAAAATAGCTTAAAAATAAAATCATGAAATACTACACAAAATAAATATATAATAGTAAAATGTTAACAAAAAAATAGAATAAAATACATAATAATGATAATAAGTAATAAAAGCATAGAATTATAAAAGTGTACATAAAGCCAGACTAAAGTTTCAGTTGTTCCTGGAGCTGAAAGCAGCATCACCACATGTTTGTGTTCTGCTCTGTGGAACCGCTAAAAGAGAAGAACCAGAGGATCTGAGGGATCTTCCCGGTTCATGTAAAGACTTTAAAGTAGGTGTAATATGTGCTCTGCTGTTGGTCTCAGTCAGAGTCAGAGTTCTGTGTTCTTGGTAGACCAGAAATGAGAGAGTTACAGTATCTGATCTGCTGGTCTCTCTTGGAAATGATCTTCTAAGCCACCATTTAGAGCCAACATGGATAACTGCACTCAGCTGCAAAACTTTATCATTGTGATATCATCAGCGAAATATGGGACCTGGAGACGGGGCAGATAGCGGCTGCAAGTGATTCGCTATTCATGAAGCTATCAGCGGCTGCAATCCATTTTTTGTGAATTCGCTCGTTAGTTTTTTATTTGCACAGCTGAAACAACGGCATCAAACCAGATAACAGAAATAAAACAGCCACAGGCTTATACTGTGGACCCCCTGCCCAACTTATACAGACACAGATTATATGTATATTAAAACCTGTATGGAGGGGATGACAGAGAAAAAAACGAAACAAATATATAAAACATAATTTGGCAAAATACGAAGAAAAAAATGACAGAGAAACAAAATGAATGGAAACCGTCAGCACCAATCAGCAGCCAATAATCATATTAAAAGAATATAAATGATACACTGATAATGTGTACCAGGACATCTGAGGGAGGATGTTTAACGTTTCCTGACTTCTTTGTCTGTAAATCAGATGAAGCTCATCATCATCATCATCATCATCGATTGCCTGAGTCTGCGCTGACTTTAAACATGTTCTATCAGCTTCATCACAACATTATTTTAACCAATCAGAGACAGTGTAACACAGTATTGTTCAGTCATTACAGACGAGTGTGTGTGTGTGTGTGTGTGTGTGGTTTGGGGGGGGTCAGACATTAACAGGAGTCCTTCAGTCTGCTGAGATGTTTCAGACTCACTGAGTCTCCTCGTGGTGTTTTTATTCGCCTTTTTTTTACAAATTGGGTTTAATTTTCATTGTTTTGACCTTTGTTTTGTCTGAAGGTAAAACCCAACAGGTTCACTGTCTGATGGTTAGTTCAAGGTTCAATGTCTGTCTTTGTAAAATGCAGTTATAGACAGTCAGTGCTTCAAGCTCTCCCAACAGTGCAAAAGATTTGAAAAGTTATATTAAGAACTCGACACAAACTAGACTCAGATCCAAACCTGAATTATCAGGGTTTTACCCACAGTTTTGTCTTTTCCCCCAAACTTCATGTTTGTACTTTAGTGAAAACCTGACACAAGACTTCAGGTGAGATAGAATAAGATGAATCAGGTTTTATCTTTTCTCACCTGAATTTGAATGACCCTTTTTTAAAACAAGAGACAAAATTTAGTCAAATACTTTTGTTG
The DNA here is from genome assembly GCA_002120245.1 of Maccullochella peelii. Lineage (NCBI taxonomy): Eukaryota > Metazoa > Chordata > Actinopteri > Centrarchiformes > Percichthyidae > Maccullochella > Maccullochella peelii. The sequence goes on from LKNJ01003664.1 coordinate 25,609, forward strand.
TAAACACACTTCACACATTTAACTTTAAAAAACATTTAGAAAAAAACCCTGAATCTTTTTGTTTTTACATACGTTTCTCAGGTCTTCCAGTCCAGATGACAGAAGAGACGATCAATGCATTCTATCTTATCTGAATTAGTTTTTTGTTTTTTTACCAGAAGATTTTTTTTCTTAAAGTATATAAAATCACACCCTAAAAGTGTAAGAATAATAACCATGACCCCATGACCTTTTCTCTAGCGCCACCCTCAGGACAAATGTTTATCTCCGCTGCTGGTGGATGTTGGTTGTTCATGCAGTGTCTGTCCTCTGGAGGACTCAGGTTTGTCTGTCTGTCCTCAGATGGCCTCCACCAGGTGACGGCTCTCTGCTCGCTGCGCGTCTCCATCATCACTGATGACATGTTGACCAACAGCGTCACCGTCCGATTGGACAACATGTCTCAGCAGCACTTCCTGTCCCCTCTGTTGTCTCTGTTTGTGGCCGCCGTGGCCGCCGTCCTCTCCACCTGTCGAGACCACGTCTTCGTCTTCAACATCCAGAATGACTCCCAGGTGGAGGGAAACGTGCTGAACTTGACGCTCTCTGCCCTGCTGCCGTCTGAGGACCATGATGCACTGGGAGATGGTTTCCTGTCGTCTGACACTCTGCAGGAGCGGATCTACCTGAACCGGACGCTTCTGACGCTGCTGTCCAATCAGCACGTGCTGCCGTTCGATGATAAAGTCTGTCTGCGCGAGCCCTGTGAGAACTACATGAAGTGTGTGTCGGTGCTGAGTTTCCACAGCATGGCGGCATTCACGGTGTCCGACACGCTGCTGTTCAGGTCCATCCAGCCAGTGGGGGGGCTGAGGTGTCGCTGCCCGCCGGGTTTCACTGGAGAAAACTACGACACGGAGATCGACCAGTGTTACTCTTCACCGTGTCTGAACGGGGGGACATGCCACCACACGGAGGGAGGTTTCAACTGCCAGTGTCCTCTCAAATACACCGGTGAGTTTATGTCTGTGGTTCTCTACACTGAAGTCAGTTCGTGTCCTGTCAGATCCATGTGGGCTAATGTTTGACATGACAGAAATAAAAGTGAACTACTAACTAACTAACTACCAACTAACTACTAACTAACTACCTACCAACTACCAACTAACTAACTACTAACTAACTAAATAAATAAATAATGCCACTCTACAATGTTGTATATTTCTATGCAGATGACACCATTTTATATGTCCATGACTTTTCTCTTAATCAGACCAGTCTGAGATTTCTCTTATTAAACATAAGCTTCTTTTAAATACCGATAAAAACTAAACTTAAACTTCAGTTAGAGATTGATTTTTCTTATGATTATTAATATATTACTTATATCAATATTTATTCAAAACAGATTTAAATTGGCCTAAAAGTGTTACATTAATGGACAGTAAAAATAATCAGCTTGAGTAAAATGTTGTTCCAAAGAGTGTGTAGGCTGTGTAACCAAATAATCTAAGCTCAAAGGTCCACTTACTATTTTTTGGATCTTTAAACCACATCTCAAGGTCTTAAGAAGACCTTAAAAGTTCACAAAAGCTAGTAAGTTTGATTTTAGATTATTACTGTTCCCAAAGGTCAAGAATAGAGCTGAAACAATGTATTTTCACAGAGTAAATAATATTTAGCATTATAATATTTTGTGGTACTCATATTCACTATTAAGATGACTGAATCATCTCCAGATGATATGATAACTGAGTCCTGGTCCGGAGGGAAAATGCCTCTCTGGGCTTCTGTAGAAACGATGAAAGTCTTTATGTTTAATCTTCTGTCTTCTGTCCAGGTGAGCAGTGTCAAGTGGACTCTGGGTCTGGACACTGTGTCTCAGGTGTGTGTAAGAATGGAGGCAGGTGTGTCGACCTGCAGGTTGGCGGGTTCATATGTCGATGTCCTGATGGAGACTTTCAGACAACGTACTGCGAAGAGACGAGTCGAAGCTTCCCGAGACGATCCTTCATCACCTATAGAGGCCTGAGACAGAGATTCCACTTCCACCTGTCTCTAAGGTGAGACAACATGTCCCTCAGATGAGACAAGCTGCCCCTCAGGTGAGACAAACTGTCCCTCAGATAAAACATGTCCTTCAGGTGATACAAACTGTCCTTCTGATTGGCTGAAATATGTAACATATATGAACTGACATGAACATTAAGTGAAATAAACAGCCCCAAAATATCCAGTTAATCTCAGAGAGGACGAGGACGGATCTGAGAATCTGGAACCAGGATGTTTTTGTTATTTTTGCATGAAAAGTGACTTAAACTTTGATTCTTCAACAAAACTGTTGCAGATTAATTCTCTGTCGACTAATTGATTAATCAGCTGTAAATCAAAGTCCTTTTTATGAGTCCACTCTGTGTGGCTCGAGATGAATAAAGTGTTCAGGTCAGATGATCAGACTGTCAGACTCACCTTCACTTGAGAGTCAAAACAGGAAGTGATGCGGTGTGTTGGACAGAGACGACAGGAAGTGATGTGCTCTGTCCTAGTTTCCTGGCTCTATGCAGTCTGCTGTCTGACCTCTGACTGAGCTGCTGAAGACTCACTGTGTCCTCTCTGTCTCTTTCCACATCCCTCCTCTTCCTGAACTCTGCACTTCATTTTCCTGCTTTTAAAAATCACTTCCTGTTGTTAATGTTCACCGAGCTGATTGGATGATTTGAGTCAGTGGTTCAAGTCTCAGCAGGATACTCGATCCTGATCGATCCTGACTGATCCTTACTCTGTGAGGCTGATGCTGTCACTGATATGTGAAAGTAAAGGAATAATAATAATATAATGACGATTTATTGGCTTATATCTATTTTCAATACAATTGAATAACAAACAGTTTTGGCAAAGCTCTCTAAAGTCTGATCATTATTTGCAGAACGTTTTACAGTAAAAACAATGAACTGGATGTTATTAAATTATTACAATTAGATGATCATTATTATAAAGAATGAATAACAAAAGATATGAAGCCAGTCAAACGAACTGTCCTGGTGTTTGTGTATCTGCCAACAAACTGACAGAATGCTGATTCATGTCTGTCTGGTGGAAACACTCATTTTTATCTTGTCATCACCAAATTTTTAATCACATATTAATACATTTTTTAAATTCTAATTTCTTTGTTTCACTTTACTTTAAATATTATGTTTTGTTATATGTTGCCATATTGTTTGTTTGCACATTAATCAACATGGGCACGCCAGATTTACAGGCTACATGTTATGTTATGTTGTGCTTTATACATATGCATTATGCTGTGTAATTTCATGTTGCGTTATGTCATATGTTAACCTATGTTATACGTCATGTGACATGTTGTTGTGTGTTATGTCATATACTGTGTTGTTTTATGTTGCTTCAAGTCACACATGTAACTCAAGAGTAAAACACAAACACATTCAATTGGAGATGAAGTTGAAGTGTAAATAGAACCCAAACAAACCTGGGACAGTGTTAAACACACAAACAACAAGCGGAGTTCTAATGATTAGAAATGTTTGTGCTGAAAATACAAATGATGTGATGTCATGTTATATGTTGTTATTTTAGATGTGTTGTGTTGTCATACATTATGATATTACGTTTTCATAAATGATGTTATATCATGTTGTATGTTTTATGTTATGTTTTGTATGTGATGGTTATTTTATTTGTGTCGTTTCATATTATGTGACATGTTACATGTCATGTTATTTTAAATGCCATGTTATATGTGATGTTACATGTTGTGTTATGTTACATGTTCTATGTGATGTTATTTTAAATGTTATATGTTGTATCCTTGTATCAGGTTTGTGATCAGAGACAGGAATGCCCTGCTGTTGTATAATGGACGATTCAATCAGAAACACGACTTCATCGCTCTGGAGATCATCAACGAACAGATTCAGCTCACCTTCTCTGCAGGTTGAAACTCTTCTTCATCACTTTCATGTTGAGCTTCATCATCTTCATCATTCTTCAGTTGTTGAGTTGGGTTTTATTCAGCTGCCTGTTGTCATTAGTTCTTCAAGTCAAAGTCAGTTCCATTTACAGAATTGTCTCAGAGCTCTTTATATTGTGACACCACAGCCTCGATTCAATAAAGGGAGAAACGTCAGGAAGCTCACTAGAGGAGGGATCTGTCCTCTATGACAAAAAGTACTGTAGGTACAGAAGGACCATCAATATATGGAGAAACTAAATGACTATATTACTATAATATAATATTAAAGCAGCTCAAACAATATTTATGTGAAATGGATCAAAGGACTACATAATGTGTTGGTAGTGAATCATCAGCTGAATCTTTCTAGTGAGTTTCAGCTCCTTGTTTATCTGTTCTGGTTCCCTCTCAGCTTCTCAGAGCTTCGCTTTCAGAATAAAAGCTGTAAAAAGCCGCTGAACACTTCCTGCTCAGCAGCAGACAGCAGACAGACTCTTACAGCTGGGGAGCACGTGGAGCATTTAGTAGCTGAAGAGCCAAACACAGAGCTAACAGAGAGGGAACATCAGGTGACATGAAGGACCAGGCTGCTCTGTAGCTGCTGCAGCATCAGATGTGGAGTTTGCAGACTGCTCTGCTGCCAATAGGTGGACAACAACAGTTATTGCAGGTTTAACTGAAATAGTTAAAGAGTCTGACTGCAGAATCTAAATTCACTGTAGAGTACAGAGGTGATGGGAAGGAGGGGTCAGAGGTCAGGAAGCCTCAGTCAGCTGAGAACATGGGTATTATACAGTCTTCTGGGGGTTAAGCAGCTGATAGAAACTGTTGTCTGATCAGTGGAGGCTGCTCTGTACACTGCAGGTGAAAACAGGACATCTGTGGAGACGTTTGTGGAGGGTGGAGTCAGTGATGGAGAGTGGCACACAGTTCACCTGCACTACAACAAGGTCAGTACTACTCCAACATGTCCTATTGTATTAATCCTCTGCACAGGGTCAAACCAACACCGACTGGAACAGACAGCTTTTACAGCTGAGACAGAGTTTTCGTCCCATCTTCCAAACAGACGCCTCCACCGTCACATTCACTCTGCAGCTGTTTGACATCTGTCCCTAACAAACTCAATCAGGATCACTGAGCCAAACCCTGCAGAGTCCGAGTATTGTTCAGGTGATCTTCTGCACTCGCTGCTTCACCTGTTGAACGCTGCTCTGCTCTCTGATTCATGATGGAGGTCTGCCGCTCTCATTAAATTACCTGTTGCAGGTTTGGATCACAGCCTCCCTCTCAGTTCTGTGGTGGAGCTGATGATGTTTGATGCGTTTGTGTTTTTCCCAAGAAAGTGGGGCTGATTTTGTGGAGAATTCCCAGGAAATACCAGGATGTAAATTCTATGTATTGAAGCTTCATCTGTTCATCGAGCTGCTGGTAGTTTGAGTGTCTGTGGGGAGATTTTTGTCCTTCACTGACAGGAAGAAGGAAACATCATCAGTGTCACAGAGCTGCTGCTGTGGGATGTGGTGAAGGTCGCATTACTGACCCCAGTGCCTTCTGGGAAACACCTGCTGACCTGGCAGATCACACACTGCAAACACCAGAGGAGAAAAACACTTTTATTAAAGAAATGATCAGCCACAACAAAAACACATTTAACATTGAAGAACTGAAAAATCTGATGTTTCATTGACCAAAAAACAAAACAGGAAACATTTTGCAAAACAAGTAAAAGTGTAGGAAGTTGGCGACTACAGCGCCCCCTGCTGGCCGGGGTGAAAATAACATCTAACACCTGTTATTTGACTGAAGCATCGAAAACATGACCACAGGTCTAAAGTGGATTGTGTAACCAGTACCTGCAGCTGCCGGATAAATGTAGTTACAGTAAAACTGCAGTGTTTCAGTATGAAGTAGCAAGAAAAGCACTGGAGTAAATGTACTTAGTTACTTTACACCATGTTGTCCTGTCTGTAGTCAAACTGTCCAGTGAAAGCAAAGCGTCCAAACTGAGTTCAGATGTAAAGCAGAACGTTTCAGAGTTTGGACTCACATGGATCAGGTTCTGGGATCAGACTGCACACACAACAAAGACAGTTTGTAATGGCACTGACTTGTGTGTGTGTGTGTGTGTGTGTGTGTGTGCTGCAGCTCCTCCAGTCGCCTCCATATTACTACTAACTCTCCGATGCTTCAGACTGAAAACATGCTTTTTTCTTCCCAGAATGCTTTCCCTCCTGACCTCCTCTCTCCCTCTGTCCCTCTGTCTGTCTCTCTCTCTGTCTCTGTCTGTCTGTCTCTCCAGCTGAGTGTCGGGCATCTCGGCCTTCCTCTCAGTCCGTCTGGTGAGAAGGTGGCGGCGGTTGCCGTGGACGACTGTGATGCTGAGGTGGCGATTCGATTTGGCAGCCGGATCAGAAACTATTCATGTGCAGCTCAGAGAGCTCAGAGCGGCCTGAAGAAGTGAGACTGTGTGTGTGTGTGTGTGTTAGTGTGTGTGTGTGTGTGTGTTACTGTGTGTGTGTGTATTGTTATGTAAATGTCTCTGACCTCATTCAGACGCTGTTCCTCAGTTTCTTTGTGTTCTTCAGTTTGTGTCAGCAGCAGAGTTTCTGGGTCAAAGGTTGAATCATTCATGTTACTGATTTACTTTGTTTACTTTTTTTTTTTACACATAAATAGATAAATATAACATGTTGACGAACAGACGAGTATTTATAGTAAACTGGACGAGCTGTGAAGATCTGATATACACTTCATACATTACATGTGTGTCATTCTGGTTAGTTTGTTAGATAGATAGATAGATATAATAAACTATATATATATAGATATAGATATAGATATATAGATATATATATATATATATAGATATAGATATATATAGATATAGATATATATAGATAGATCTGTCTTGTAGGTTACATTTTCTTCAATAATACCACTAATTTAGGAATTTAGTTGTGAGCACAAACATTTGATACATTTGAATTTGTAAGTTGATTATTGAAATGTTTGTGCTGGTTTACATGAATCAGTGAGTCGCAGTATTTATGTCCAGTGTTTCATCGTCCTCATGTCCTGCAGGTCGTTGGATCTGACCGGACCTCTGCTCCTCGGCAGCGTTCCCAACCTGCCAGAGGATTTCCCCATCAGGAGTCGGGACTTTGAGGGCTGCATCAAAGATCTGATCATCGACGGTCAGCAGGTGGACATGGCCCGATTCATCGCCAACAACGGTACCAACGCAGGTACGAGCGAACACAAGCCCTCCAGGCTTTAAATGGGATCAGCTCTGCACAGGAACCGATCACTGACACGTTTGTTCTCAGAGAATTAAAGGAGTCACAGCTCTGTGCTGACTCTGGATCAGTGAGCACACCTGCATCAGGAACGAGTCGAGGAGGTTTTTAAAGACCTGCTCAAATATGGGCCAAAAGTTTATAGCTTTACACTCGTCTGATATTTGGTGGAACTGTTTTCTCGTCTTGCTGCCTGTTGACCGCCTGTTTCAGTAGGCTTTCTGCTGAAGCAGCACTTTGTGTCTGTGTTTAATTGTCTACCTGACTATTTCACTGCCTGTTGACTGACTGTTTCAGGCTGTTTGGTGAAGCAGGATTTCTGCAGCAGGACGTTGTGTCTGAACGGAGGACTGTGTGTGAACAGGTGGAGTTCCTACAGCTGTCAGTGTCCACTGGGCTTCGGAGGAAAAAACTGTGAACAAGGTACACTCAAGTGTTGAGGTGTAATCATGTTCAGACTTCAGTTCACACCTGCTGAGGTTTCATCATGGCCCCCCTTGTTACTGAGCCGCTGTCTGACTGGACATGTTCATTAATTAAACTTTAAAGGGGAACTATTTTTAAACCTGGACCCTATTTTTGCAAAATTTGGGGTAAAAATGACTAATACTTACCAAACGTTTTGGAATTGGTCCAGTAGATCGCCCCCGCCGGCAGCCGTGAACCGGCTGCAACGGCTGCAACGGGATCCTTGTGGGCAACTGCATCCGTGAAAAGTGCGTCCACTAAAAGTGCCACTGACAGTATCAGACTCAGACGTCAGAAACAAGCACTTTTAGTGGACGCACTTTTCACTGTCACGTCGACCCTCTGAAGTTTAACATGTCCTCAGTCACGACGTCCCTCTGAAGTTTAACTTTAACATGTCCTCAGTCATGCCGTCCCCTCTGAAGTTTAACGGCAAGGCGTTGGTATGGTGGACGGAGCCAGAGGTGACCATCAGTGTCCCGTGGTACCTGGGTCTGATGTTCAGGACGAGACACAGAGCTGGAACTCTGGTGAAGGCCAACGCTGGAGAATCATCCAGGATTCATCTGCTGGTGAGGAGATGATGAACTGAACCTAAAACTCTGTCATCTCTCTGACCCTGATATGAAGATTTCACAACATTAGACTCAGATCTTTTAAACTGTGCGTCGTTCATGTAATTTTAATGTCAGTGAATCCAGAAGCCAGTGGAATATCTTCTCCTTCTGCTCTTTGATGGTTAATAACCAGTCTGTTCTCGTCCAGCTCAGCAACAGTCACCTGAGTTTCCAGGTGTTTGCGGGTGTGAAGCGAGTCGCTCTGCTGGACTTTCATCAGACTCAAGTCGATGATGGAGAGTGGCATCCATCAGGACAGATGGAGCTGAAGAGCAGCAAAGACGGAAAGGATATCAAATACATGGCTGAGGTGTCTTTGGATTACGGCTTGTTTCAGGTAAAAAGAATGAATAAGCTGCTACACATTCTCTACTGGAGGACTGCACACGTCCTCGTTTGTCACTAATACGGAACAAGAAACACTGAGACCATTTATTAGGTACACCCACTCATCCAGTTCAGTAAAAACAACAGCCTGCAGTAGATCCTTTATTATGAATGAAAGAGCTGAAAAGACAAAGCAGGTGGAGAAGAGTAAACACCAACCGTAACCTGGCAACCAAAAGTTGTTCTTATTAATGGCTTATAACTGATCTATAAAGCAATATTCAATTATTTGTTAACTGTTAATAAAGCCATTAGTCACAAATATATACCCATTATAAATGGTTTGTTATTGGACAGTGATCCTAAAATACTGAAATGAAATGTGGCTCCATACAGGTTCCCTGTGGCACTCCACAAAGTTAAAACCAGTGTCAGACCACACAGAGTAATTCATTTTTCATCTATGAATCAAAGATCCGCTGGTTTGAAAACCTCCTCCTGATGACATCATCACAGTATGTTTTTTTAACTGTTTCCTGGCGTGCAGCGGTCGGTGGAGATCGGTAACGAGCTGCCGGGTCTCAGACTGAAGAGTCTGTTTGTTGGAGGACTGATGAAGAAGAATGGCTTGGTGGTGAACGGATGGAGAGGCTGCCTCCAGGTGAGACTCTCACCTGCCACATGTTCCATACAGGAAGCTGAAGTTTATACACATTCATCAAACCCAATGACCTCTAAGGGTTTCTGAGCCTGTTGTGCCACTTCAGTCTGATGAGCAGATGATCAGCTTCAAACCTCACATGTTGTCACCGAGATATATTTCTGTTCAAAATATTATCTCATGTCAGGTGTCCTAACCATGACTTCCTGTTGGGGATTTAATTTCTCTAAATCAAATGTTCCAAATGTGATGGTAGTTATTGCTGATCCGATCACTGATCAATACCTCCTCAGGGTATGAGGATGGGTGAGACCTCCATGAAGCTGGGTAATGTTGACCTGTGGGGGGGTCTGAAGGTCAGTGTAGAGGACGGATGTGACATGGTCGACTTCTGCAGTGACGCTGTCTGTCCGCCGCACAGTCACTGCAAAGACCTCTGGGAAGACCACACCTGCACCTGCCTGCCAGGTGATTATTACCAGCCTGATTAGTGGTGGACAGATTGATTGATTGAATGATTAGGTAATTGATCTGTGTCATGGTCCTTTATTTCCCAGGATTGTTTGGGAGGGACTGTGTGGATGCTTGTCTCTTAAACCCCTGTCAGCACAACTCCACCTGCATCCACCAGCCAAGCTCTGCCCGTGGATACCGCTGTCACTGTGGAGATGGTTACCATGGAGACTACTATCAGTACAGGTATGCTAGATGATCATGACTGACTTTCAGTTTGATATATCATCAGTATCAGTATTGATCACTTGTACCGATCGCTTAATGTGGATTTCAGATCAGGGCTGGTGGGGGGCTCCAGTCTGTGGTCCCTGTAACTGTGATGCTTCTAAAGGATTCAAAAGAGGCTGTAACAAGACTACAGGAGAGTGCAGGTGTAAGGTAATAACACACACACACACACACACACACAGTGCAGTATTGTGTTTTCAGCGTGAACTTGTGTATTCAGGAGAATTATTTCCGTCCAGACGGCGGAGACGTTTGCCTCCCCTGTGACTGTTTCCAGCTGGGCTCTATATCTCGGACCTGTGACTCTCAGACTGGTCAGTGTCTCTGCAGGACAGGTGTGGTCGGACGTCAGTGCAACACCTGCGACCACCCGTATGCCGAGGTCACATCCAGAGGCTGCGTGGGTACGAACATGGCTTTAATGTCAATCCACTGTGGTTTTATATGGCCAGTTGATACAGGAATACAGAAGCTGCTTAGTCACTCACTCAGCCTCATGTCTCCTCCTTTATCTCCTTTCTTCCTTCTGTACCTCCTTTCCTTCTACTTCCTAACATTCCTCCACTCCTTTCCCGCTTCCTTGTCTCTTTTTCTGCCTCCTTGGCTTTTTGTCTCACTCCTCCCTGCCTCCTTCCTTCCCTCCTTGCCACCTTGCCTGCCTCATTCCCCATATCCTTGCCTGACTCTTTCTTTCCCACCCTACTTCCTTGCTTTTCTCCCTGCCTCCTCCCCTCCCTCCCACGTGTCTTATAGTTTTGTATGACGTCTGTCCGAGGGTGTTTGAATCAGGACTCTGGTGGCCGAGGACTCAGTTTAATCACCCTGCAGCTGTGAGGTGTCCCCGAGGCTCCATAGGTCAGAACTAACACAAATATACTCTTTATTAATATTAAATGTTTACATTCAAAACGACCAATCAGAAGTAATCTCTCTGACTCTGCCCCCTCGACAGGTACAGCTGTACGTCACTGTGATGGGCAACACGGCTGGCTCCGCCCCCTCCTCTTCAACTGCACTTCTGAACTGAGCTTCAGACACCTCCACTACCAGGTACTACACTGTACTGCACTTAATTTTACTTTACTTTTCCGTTACTTTCCATAAGTTTTATGTTACACTACTTTATTATAGTTTTTTTGTTACCTTACATAACTTTGCTTTTTACTTTACTTTTATTTTTTAGTTTACATTTTTATGTTACTTTTTACTTTGTTATGTTATGTAACTTTTTACTTTATGTTACTTAACTCTTTATTTTGCTTTTCTTAAAATGTTAGTTTATGTTAGTAATTTTACTTCTTACTTTACTTTAAGTTACTTGACTTTACTGTACTTGTCACTTTAAAAAGTTATTATATGTACTCTTTGCAGTAATTTACACTTTTCACTTGTCAACCTTTTCTCGTTGACGAGAAACTGTTGTAACAACAATAACATTGAATCTGATGTGATAAATAAAAGTAAAGTCAGTATTTAGTTTTTACGACTGACTGTTCACACAGATTCATGGATTCAGCTCTGACCTCACCTCTCTGACCTTTGACCTCTCAGGAGGAGGAGCTTCAGAGAAACAGGTCACGGTTGGACAGTGAGAAGTCGCGGAGGATCGCTGTGATGCTGCGGGAGGCGACCAATCAGACAGCAGCTTTTCACGGCAGTGACCTGCAGACAGCGTTCAGCCTGCTGAGTCTGCTGCTGCAGTACGAGAGCCGACAACACGGCTTCAACATGGCCGCCACGCAGGACCGCCACTTCCACCAGGTTACATTCTTATTTCTTATATTTCACTTATGTTTTAACCTTTAGAATCAGTCAATCAATCAATCAGTGGAACACGGAGGTCTGATCCACATTTTATCACAATCCTTCCAATAGCTCAATAGCACAGGCAGACAGACAGACAGACAGACAGACAGTGAAGTGTTTGAACTCTACGTTTTTTTTGTGCAAATCACAATCTTACGGGCAGATTTATTCACTTCCAAATGCTCATCAGTGTTTTATGCAAACTGTGGAAAAACTAAGATGTGTTGGAATCATTTGGTCTTTCTGGTTTGTAATGAATCAAATCTGATTGTTCAGAAGTCCAGAAACAGTTTGTACTGAATCTCCTCCATATTCTGATTATTGTTGAATAACTGCTGTGTAGAATATCGTTCAGACTGGTAGCGTCCTGTTGGAGCGGAGCGGCGAGCTGCAGCATCAAGTTCAAAGGTCAGAGGGTGGAGCTTCACGTCTGCTGAGGAGCTTCAAGCTTTACGCCCAAAAACTCGCCAAGAACATGAGGAAGACCTACCTGAAGCCCTTCATCATCCTCACGCCAAACATCAGTGAGTCTGCAGACAAAACACAACAGTTCATCACATCTACATAAAAAAAAGAAAATATCTACATTCAAATAACAACATCCCCCAAGACATGCAGGTTAATTGATGATTCTAAATTGCCTGTAGGTGTGAGTGTTTGTCTGTCTCTATGTGTCAGCCCTGTGATTGACTGGCGACCAGTCCAGGGTGTACCCCGCCTCTTGCCCAATGTCAGCTGGGATCGGCTCCAGCCCCCCCGCAAGGATAAGCGGTATAGATAATGGAATGGACTCAAATAAATAATAAACAGAATAGTTGAATTACATAAAGATAACTCCATCTGCAGATATTAAACTTTTGATTATTTTGAACGTTAAACAGTACATGTGTGTCCAAACTGTCCAGTAAACTGTCCTCTGTGTCTGTCTTCAGTTTTCTCAGTGGATTTCCTGGACAGCAGCAGGATGAAGCCCCACCTCTCATCCAGACAGAACTTCCTGTCGACCTCCAGGCTACTGTCGATTTCCCACAATTCATTTCACATGATGACTTTGAAATTGCTCCAGGTATCAGAAACACTGTCACTGCAAGAGTAAAATATTTAATTTAATCAGAAACAGTCAAACAGAACTTTTTCATTCTGATCTGTAGTTTCCACGGAGATGCCAACTCAGCAGCCCGGTGATGTCATCACTGATGTCACTACAGATGTCAGTCAGACTGTGTCTTCAGTTAAAAGGAAACGTCACACTGAGGCCTCGAGCTCGCCACTGGTCGCCATGGTGATCGTCTACAGAACTCTGGGAGATCTGCTGCCACAGAGCTATGACCACCAGAGAATGAGTTACGACACCATCTCTATGACAACAACACAGAGACGACAATGACAACAAAATTGACAATGAAAAACGACCACAATGGCGAAAGCAACAACTGCTGACACAATCATGTTTTATTGTGCCTGTTCAGAGCACTGAGTCGGTCTGTCATCAATACACCTGTCGTCACCATGGTAATGTACAGTGAAGGTGTGTCCTGGCCTCACCCCCTGGACCGCCCCATGACCCTGCAACTCCGCCTACTGGAGAGCGAGGGGCGAGCGAGGCCACGATGTGTCGTCTGGAGTCACTCAGCTGGGTGAGCCACGCGAAGCTAAGCTAAGGCTAACAGTTCCCTCTGCTTCCAGCCTCTGTGCTAAGCTAACAGTTTCCCCCTGCTTCCAGTCTTTGTGCTAAGCTAGGCTAACATTTTCCCCCTGCTTCCAGTCTTTGTGCTAAGCTAGGCTAACAGTTTCTCTGGTGTTTTAGGGTGAATGGGTCAGGTGGCTGGTCTTCCACAGGTTGTGATCTCATCAGCAGGTATCAAACTCACATCACCTGCAGCTGTGTTGAGGCATCCAGTGTTGCCGTGGTGATGGACATCTCCAGGAGAGAGGCAGGACCACGTCCACCTGAGACAGGAAGTTGTTTCCACCCTGAAACCTGAATAAAGTTAACCTGTTTGAACTGTAAATAAAGTTTTATCTGTGTGTTTTTGTCGTCAGCTTGTGGATGTTCTTCCTCTGAAGCTTGTCACCTTCACCTCCCTCTCCTCCTCGCTGATCTTCCTCCTTGTCACCTTCGTCTTCCTCCTCGTCCTCACAAACCTGTGCTCCAACCTGCACAGCATCCACCTGAACCAGGTGACCTCCGTCTTCCTGTCGCAGCTTGTCTTCCTGCTCTCCATCGACCAAACACAGAACCAGTCTGTGTGCAAGCTGGCAGCCATCTTGCTGCATTACTGCTGCATGTGTTCGTTCTGCTGGATGTTGGTGGAGGAGCTGCACGTTTACCGCATGATGGCTGAGATCCGCAACATCAACTACCGTCACATGACCTTCTACTACGCTATTGGCTGGGGCCTCCCTGCTGTCATCACAGGTGAGAAGCCATCCTGGAAAACTTGGAATCCCTTATTGCAGCTTTAAATCCTTGTAAAGTCTGCGAAAACTTCATAAATGTCCTGAAAAGAGTGAGTTGAGTGAGTTTCCCAAAAATGTCCCCACTTTTCAACTTTGTTCCATTTACTTTAATAGAACAGATCCAACATATCAGCCTGACACAATGTCCAAAAAGGAGGTTTAGAAAATGTCAGTGGGGGACACCAGGTGTGAAAATAAAGAGTTTACCTGCATCATGAACCAACGTGGTTCATCCATTCATTCCTTAACTCCTGGTCCTCCTGCAGGGCTTTCTGTGGGTCTGGATCCCGGTGGTTTTGGGAGCTCAGATTTCTGCTGGCTGTCTGTTCAGGACTCTGTGATGTGGAGCGTCGCCAGACCCTTCACTGCTGTCCTCACGGTCTGTCTGTCTGTCTGTCTGTCAGAGTGCATGCTGGGACATTTGTCTCTGTCTTACATCCTGTGAAGTAACATGGAAGCATGGTGAGCCTGTGGAACAGGCTGCTGGGTTTACCAACCAACAGGGTGGCTAGTCAGATCTTTTACTGTCGGAGGTAAATGGGCATCTGAAATATTTGATTTACTAGAAGAATGTGGACTTAAAGAAAATTATTAACAAAAAACAAATGTGGAGCCAAGTCCGGGCTAAATGCACACAATCATAGACAGAAGAACTCTGGCAAAAAGCCAAAACTGAGAACTTAATGTTTATTTAAGAAAGATTACAAATGTGAAAAATACGTTAAATATAATTTGCCTAAAAGTTATCGATGCACAGTTCAGATGTGGTATGTTAGCACTACATATTGAAATAGGAAGATATTGAGGTGTGATTGCAGATGACAGACTGTGAATACTGGGAGCTAAATATTTCATTCTGTACACTCCGTTATATCACGATATACCACAAATATTATCCTGTTGTCGTGCGTTAATTGGTGGGCTGAGTCTTGTGCTCAGGGGTATTTGAGTGTTTGTATCTGTTGTGGGTTCCATCCTGGAGCGTTGTGTGTGTGGGAGGTTCATGTTCATGTTTCTATGTGTTGTTAGATAATGGTGTTGTGTTGTCAGATGATGGTGTTGTTAGATGATGGTGATGGTGTTGTGTTGTCAGATGATGGTGATGGTGTTGTCAGATGATGGTGTTGTGTTAGATGATGGTGTTGTGTTAGATGATGGTGTTATGTTGTCAGATGATGGTGTTGTTAGATGATGGTGTTGTGTTGTTAGATCCCGTGACATGTAGATGGCGCCGCAGATGGCTGCCTCGGTGTGTTGGTGCGCGTTGTTTTTTCTTGTTTTGCTTGTTA